>JXCR01132643.1:0-46567 GCA_002079205.1 Phalaenopsis hybrid cultivar
AGTCATTTTGTAAGAGGGTTTTACCAATTGGATTCTCTAAGCACAATGTGGCAATTGAACGGAACTTGCCTAGAGAAGCCAATGTTTTTGCGCATAATAGCGTGATTTCCAACTTTAGTGGACTTGGAATCCTATGAACACTAACATTAGGAACTCATAGAGAAAAGTGGCTTGGTTGAGGGCGCCGTTAAAAACTCAACTAAAAGCCAAAAAGTATGAGACATCAGATTTTTGTCATGCAAATGATATTATATTAGCCATACTATTGCTCGTGAAAAGTACAAACTCTTACAACAAATTAAAACCACCATCATCTATTTGATTAATATCAGAGTTGTCCCAATCTACAATAATATATTACTGAAATTAAATAGGTGGTTACAACAAACACGTAATATGTTGAAATAGGAGATAACAACGACGCTACTCATGATGCACAGTCGGGCATCTCCAATTCTTCCTTTCTATCATTTCAACTTTTTGGGTTAGACTTATCACACTTAATTAGCGATGTGTCATTTTGTTATTGTATAATATGAACCATGATATTGTGGCTATATATAGTAGGACAACTAATATATTGAGGATAGTTGATGATAGATAAAATAAGGCAATTCTCTGCTTCCTCCTTGGAGATCACATTATCCCTCTCATAAATATGTTCTTTTCCGTTTCCTCTGTATCTTTTCACCTTTGTTTCCCTCCATTTGAGTAATTCAGTCATTTCTTATAATAATTTTTTAAATATTTTTATTGCAGCTTCGTCTTCTACATAAACTTATTCTCCCTTTTCAGCAATCAATGTATATAAATTTCATTTAATCTTCGCTTCTATTGCTCTGATCCTAACTCATGTTCCTTTGGAGATTCACATGGATTCAGTGCATTTTATTTGATATTTTTTACCTGAAGGAAATTCTTAAACTTTTTAATACTTTTATGATTCTTCATATTTGTCTTTCACATACTTGCATTTCCTTAGATTATTCATAATTCAATGTGAAGCTCGTTTGTTTTTGTTTTCAATTCAACATGAGCTCTTTGTTGATCTTGACTNTGTGCCACTCTCCTTCTTTTCTTGCATGCCGCTCGATCGCGTGACATGTTGGGAGGTGTGGTATTGCTGCCAATCCCTTCCCCTCATACCTTTATTGTGATTTCCTTATGGAAGCTTTTCCTTTTCTATTTTCCTTGGTTAGTCTTTAAATTTATGTTNCAAGTCATAAAAATGGGGATTGATGATTTAATTAATTGGAAGATATAGAAAACCTTAGATCACACTTTAAGCACAAGTTAAAGAGTATGTTTTCTAGAGTTTTAGGAGTACACACCTTAGGTGAGAGCCCATCCACCTAGTCTTTAGTGTAGGCTTCCTAGAGCTTAAGTACACACCCTAGGCGAGAGCCCATCCACCTAATCCTAAATGTAGGTTTCCTAGAACTTTAGGTGCACACTCTAGGTAAGAGTCCATCCACCTAATCCTCAGCATAGACTTCCTAGTTCTTAGGAGCACACTCTAGGTAAGAGTCCATCCACCTAATCCCCAACATAGGCTTCCTAGTTCTTAGGAGCACACCNTCCTTAATTAAATCAACAGTGAAATTCCCTCAATGACTTAACCTACAATAAAACCCAGTGCATCGGGATTTGAGCTTGGATATTACACTCAAATCCTCCTGGAAATTGGGGAAATTTCTTAATGCCACAGATGGATCATTGGACTAGGATAAGTCTAGGGTCTAGATGGCGAGGGCGATGACGACATTGCTTATGTGTGCTTAAACGAGGGATACGAAGTGGAATTATNTTTCATGCATAGGTAAGGTGTCATGTATGTAAAAATTAAAGTTTAGGTGTTAGATATGTAAATACATAGGGAATTGAGTGGTATGTATGTGAAGCTACCTATTTTCTATTATTGCTATCTGAACTTTTCTGTTGACAAACTAGTAAAAGGGTAGAAAGACTTGAAATATACTACTGATTTTAAAAGGAGGTGCTGTAACAGCCATATATATATGGGTAATGATGTCAGATTCCTTGTTCAAGTAGNCAGCCCAGCTCTGAGCCCCCACTTTCACCAAAGTTATACCCAGTCCTGATCTTTCATATGTGGCTAAGTGTTTCGTTTGCTTGGGATTTATACGATTTTTTTTTTTATGTTTATTACGTTGAGTTTTCTCGCCTGGTTTAATTTTCTTGCAAGTTTATTTTTTATGATTATTACGTTGGGTTTTCTCGCCTGGTTTAATTTTCTTACAAGTTTATTTAAACCTGCTGCAAATCAGCTCGCAACAATAATAATGCAACAGCAGCAGACGCCCAGGTACGCTTTTACAGTTTATCTACAACATTTTCATTTACTGCATTTTACCTTTCAAGTACATTTTATTTACCTGTGATTTGCTTACTCTGCATGTAAAAAAAAATAAAACAAAACCAAAATATTGTCACCAAAACTTTGAAGCACAAACCATCAATCTCAAACACTTAAACCTGGAGCCGTCGTGACGATAGGAGCTTGGAGCCAACTCTGTGGGCAGCACTACGAGGGATTCAGACCGAGCAGCAAGAGGATCTTCTTCAGCATTATCCCTTCATAGTATAACAACCCATAGGACTTCGAGGTAGCTCGCCTAAAGCGACGTAAATCCTCACCCTCTTTTAGGCCCCTGCACAACCATGTTGTGCAGCATAAGTCCTAACTCGCTTTAGGTTCCGAGGTTGTTGTGTGGTACGACGTAAACCCTCCTTTCTCTGTGGGCTATTTGCATAATCGGGTATTATGCAACTGTAAGTCCCAAATAATAAAATTGGCAAGATCAAACACTTAATTAATTTCATCTCCAAAATGTAGCCACACAGTAGGATAGTTTGGGAAGTCACTGGGGATTCTCCTCAGATCAGTGACATCCCCTACCTTCTCCTTCCTTTGGACTCCTAAAAATAAGTGTTCCGCATTGAGCCATTTCCACTTGGTTTTCCTCATCCTACCTTGAAAACCTAAACCTTGAATTCTTGAAGACTAGAACCATTGATCATTATCGAGAGTTTTCTCAAGTGACTCCCGTCATTTGGGATGTAATTAACTATAGGGGCTTGCCTCTATAGGGAACTTGGAACCCAGGTAAAATAAACCCTATTTAATCTTTGTATTAGATAGGGGAATTTGTCGGTCATATATAAAAGGTTCGCAGACTAAATGGATGTCACAAATCTCTTAGTTTGCAGGATTGGGTCTATCGCCGAGGTCTATACTTATCTTTCGGGAAAGTGTAGTATTTGCGGTATCAGGCACGATTATGTAAACTATTGGACGAATGAGATCCACTTGGTCTCATTTTTTTTTAAAATTAAAACATCTACTTTCAAAACCCAAACTATATATTTATTATATTAAATTAAATTTCCAAAAATTATTTTCATATTTCATATTTTCAAATCTATCTATATCGAAAAGTTGACCGACAATCACCTTTACTAACATCCCAACAGATAAGCTTTTCAGTGATACCGACCACATTTAACATCCCTCTCCAAATGAAAGAATCATGCTTAGAAATAGTAGAATTTAATTATTGCAATACTTAGCTTTTAAAAGATTAGACCATAATTTCATATAATTAATCTTCAAAGTACCAGCAAAGCTTCTAAAACCCATGCCTCATTTATCAAGAGGATTACAAAGCTTGGCCCAACTTTTCCAATGTATATTATTCTTACCATTACCATCTCAAAGAAATTTATTAAAAACCCTTTGTAGTCCTTTAATCACAGTGATAGGAGCTTTCATAATTTTCATGGTGTAAAGAGGATAAGAAGTAAGAATGCTCTTAAGAACGGTAATTCTACCACCCAAAGAAAAGAATCTATTTTCCAAGATAAAATCCTCCTAATTTTATCAAGAAAAGTATAAAAAATATGAACTCTTTTATGCTTGCTATGAAGATTAAAGCCCAAATAAAGTAACGGAAGTGTACCTTTATTACACTTAGTAGTATCCATAATCCAGTTCTTCTTGCTAGAAGAGACATATTTAGAACAATAGAAGAAACACTTAGCAATATTAAAATTTCAACCCAGAAGCATCCTGAAAATGCTCCAAAACCTTCCAAAGAGCTTGATAGCTCTTTTACCAGCATTAGTAAAAATTATCAAATCATTATTAGAACAAAGATGAGAAATACTAATCATCCCACAATGAAGATAATTCAAACTAGGGCACTTATGTAATAAAGCTTTTACACACCTAGATATATAGTCAAAAGCAATAATAAAAAGGATAGGAGAAATAGGATCTCCTTGCTTGATACCTTTAGAAGCCTTAAAGAAACCACAACTATTCCCATTGATCAACAAGGAATAGAAATTATTAGCAATAATTCTTTTAATAAGTAAACAAAACTCCTCTCTAAACCCAATAGCATGTAAAATAATAATAATAAATTCCCATTGAATGGTATCAAAAGCTTTTTTGATATCAATTTTGAATATCACATTACCGCCATTGCCTTTTTTTATCCAAATCTATAATAAGCTCATGCATAATTAAGGCACTATCACAAATATTTCTCTCTTTAACAAAAGCTGATTGGTTAGTACGGATAATGCTAGGAAGAAGAGGTTGCAATCTCCTCACCACCATCTTAGAAATGATTTTGGAAACAACATTGTTAAGAGTTATAGGTCTATAAGAATCCGAAGAGTTAGTACTCTTCTATTTAGGAATTAAAATAATATTAGAAGATTTGAAATATTTAGGCAAATCAATACCTTTAAAGAAATTTAGAATAGTATTAACCAGGGCATCTTTAACAATGTCCCAATTACTTTTATAGAATTCCACATAGTAACCATTAGGACCTGCACCCTTACCATCCTCCATACTATCTAAGATACCTTTAATTTCTTCCACCTAAGGTATTTTAGTAAGATTTCTATCATTGCAAAGAGAAGAAGTATTATACAACTTAGAATTAATAAGGGAAAGGGTAGAGCCATTACTTTTAAACATATTAGAAAAGAAGTTTATACCATTATTCTCAATATCTTTTACATTAGTTAAACGTGAATCATCCTTCCTCTTAATTTTAGAAATGTAATCAATCATTCTTTTGTTTTTAATACAAGCATAAAAATAAGCAGTGTTACAATCTCCATCACGCATATGGAGTTTGTTAGCTTTTTGAGCTAAGAAAGTTTCCTCCATGTCAATAGAAATATTCGGATTTTTCTAACATTGTATTAAAACCTCTCAATTAATATCATTATTGTAGTATTCCAATTCTAAAGCTTTAACATTTGTTTCAGCTTTAGAAACCACGTCATGAAGTTGTCCAAAGACATTTCTATTCCATCTTTTCAAGTTTTCAACAAGATTTTTTTAAAGCATTCATAATTTAAAACTAGAAGTAGCTGTCACATTAATATACTAGTTATCCGTAATAAATTGCTTGAAAGAATAATGAAGAATCCACATATTGAGAAATTTAAAATGACATGAAACTTTAATATTTTGATCTTTAGCATCAATAAGGATAGGAGCATGATCTAAAGCACACATAGCTAAATGATGCATAATAGTCGAATGAAAAGTGTTAATCCATTTAGTACAAATCTGTCATGTCTTTCAAAAACCAAACCTCTTGACCAAGTAAAGAGGTTTCCTTTAAAACCCAAGTCAACTTATCTTGCATCAAAAAGAGTATCATTAAAATCAACAAATAAATTCGTGTTGGGAGGTTTACCACCTTTCTTTTCATCAGCAGAAGCAATGATATTGAAGTCGCAGCCTCCAACAAGCCAAGCTTCATTATTAGTTCTAAGGGCCCTTAATTGATTCCACATCTCCCACCTATTCTTCGTCATACAACCTGTTATAAATAACAGTTAAATAATAAAAAGAATCATTAATAAAAAATTTAAGATGAAGAAATTGAGCATGATTGATCAAGATATCAATTTTCAAGCAATCATTTCAAAGAAACTAAATCTTGTATTAATGTTGGAAACAAGATTATAATTTCCAATCATTTTCTTATACTTTTCATTATTCTGCACAGCAACCATGGGTTCTAAAATACTGAAAAACTTTAAATTATGTTTTCTAACAATATTTTTCAACCGATTAGAGGCCATTGCTTTAGCCATCCCTCTAATATTCCAAATGAGGAACTTAAACATCATTAATCAGAGTGGTCCCTCTAGTATTCCTAGAAGGATAATGTTCACATTTCTTACATACTTCTCCAAATTTTTGAATTAAGGCAGCTTCAGGATTGACATAACTCAATTCACGATTATTTTTTAATTTCTTTTGTCTGGAGGATATTTGAATTATCCAATCTTCTTCTATTTCATTTCTACTAAGAACCATATTTTCTTCAGCACTTTTCTCATTATTAATATCAAGATTTCTTTTTATCATCAACTTCATAGGACCATTAATAAGAGTATCATTTCCTTCGTCAATACTGTTGTGTATATCCAATTCTACTCTGTTGTTCCCATCCTCATTATTTTCTAGAACCACCTCCTCACTTCTGTTTTCTATTTTGAAAGACTCTTCATCTCCTTTTTCTCCTTTGTTTAGACGCTAAAACTGTTCCTTACTACAATCAAGAACATCATTAATAATGATTTCTTGATTATCTTTATTAATATCTAACCGTTGACATCTTTATTTCTATTCTCAAGATTAATGCTCAGACGATTTGTCCTTTTCAAATCTGGATGGGCAATAAAACAATTGTTTATGCAATGTCCAAACATTCTACATTTAATACAATAAGGAGGCACATATTCCAATTCAAGTGACTGTCAGTATCCTCAATGTAAATCTCCTATCCATATAGAGTCACAAAAAGGTAGAGTAACATCCCTTTCCACCAAAATACGTGCCATAGAAGGTCTTGAATGATTTATAGTAGCTTGATGAATTTTCCTAGGGGAGCCATATATGGCACCCAAAAGAATATAAAACCTCCATATTAAAGAGGTGAAGCTTTAGCCCTTGAAAGCGAAACCATATAGGAACAATAGGAGGTTCCTTATTAGGATTGAAATCAGTGGACCATTTAAAATTCTTCATATAAATTTTCTCAATTTGAACAGCTTTCTTTGCAAATAGCATAGTATAATCTTATGATGGACCACTTTTGTTTGGGTTTGTAGTTGGTTTCCTTTTGCCTGTTTTTGTAATTTTATTTGTGGTAATAAAATTAATGAGTCAAATAATGCTCTTTTAACAAAAAAAAAGTTACATGAAAACAAAATGCATACATTTTTTTTTCTTTTTCGTTCAAAACATAAAAATACTTGAATTTAGTAGAAAATTATTTATGTTCTCAAATCTTTGAAAAGAGGATATCGAAAATCATTTGTGGTTCGTTAGAGAGAAGTGGATGGCTTCTTTGTGGTTTAGTCAACTTTATTCTTATGATGGACCACAAATTGCATGGGTATTCTAGGAATCCTTTACTTTGGACTTGGCGGCATAAAATTTTATTTGCTTTAGGTTGGCTGGCATGGTATTGTTGATTCTGGTTTTTCCCTTGGGGCACACACCTTCCAGCTTGTAGGCTACTACTATGAACAAGGAGTTAGACTGGCATGCGACCACTCTTGAAAAGTATTTTTACATTGCGAGGGCTCACCTTGAAAAAAGAGAGATTTACATGCATTCCATCTAAAATTGACTAATTTACAAATCTAACACCTAAACTTTTCTATTTACTCATAAAACACTATTCTCTTCAATTAACTTAGAAATACCACCCAACTTAATCTCTCCGTTACCTTGCCGTCGATGCACTTGTTGCCTACCCCTTTGATCTACCTTTCCGTGAAATTTTGTTGTGATGCATAGGCTGCCAGTCTCATCAATGCTTTTCAAGTGGGACCCCATTAGAAATTCTTCGCCTTTTCTCCTTCCTCCACATCGACATTCACATGCTATCGATCCGGTTGATTCCCCTTTCATGAGCATAGGAAGGTGAGAATAGCATTAACAGAGTTGTTATTTATGTAAATAGATAAGTTTTGGTGTTAGATATGTAAATAGCATACCATTTGGTGGTATGCATGTAAATTCCTTAAAATTATTGTGGGGCTAGTGCACAAAGCTTCTGTTGATGCAGGGTCTGGGTTGGAATTATTGTATTGAACTATACCCTTGTATTAATGAAATTTATGAGGAATTAATCTACCTTTCTTTAAAGATTTTTCTCTGTGATAAAATTTTCATTTACTTGACGTTGATACTGGGGTTAAACCAAAAAATATTAGGAAAACCAAATGTTATTGTTGAATGGCCAATAGGTGGTTACAACCACTACACTGAAAGGTAAAATAACTATAAACACGATATATGTACACGGAAAATAGAAAATAGCAAAAACATGACACGTGACATGCTGTTAGGGTGGATCTCAGGTGGTGGTGGTGGCTGTTATGGGTTTGGAAAGGTGGAGGGAAGGTCGGGAAGGTATAGGGCTGTGGGGAAATAGTGGCAAGGCAGGACAGCTTGCTGTCCTGGGTGGCAACAAGCATGGAATTGCTGCAACCGGCAGGAACTCGCAAGAATCTGCTAGCCGGAGGGGCTGGAATTATGGAAGGCAGCAGTGGGGTGACTTTTCGGGGGAAGGTAAGTCTGGAAGAGGAGAAGGCGGTTAGGAAGGTTCAATACTGCAGGAAACAGTGATTTCCCACAGTTTCGAGCGGCGAGTGTAAAGGAAGTAGGTGGGAAGAATTGCGGGAATGGTGGAGGGCAGCTGTGTTGGGTTGTAGTAAGCCTGGGAAGGGACGGAGGTAGCTAGAAATGGTGGAACTGCTGGAAACAACAGTAAAAGCTGCTGTTTCGGCGACTGCAGTGGAGAGGGGGGGACGTGGATCAATGTGAGAAGGGTGCAAAAGGTTAGGGGATGGATAAACATCACTTGAAGTCCAATATACAACCAAAACATCACCTAGAACCTTAGGATACATAGAATTCGACTGTCCATTACAAAACACACGAAAAACAGGCTTCTATACCCTAATACAACACATATATAAGAAAAAACTAAAAAGGAATGAAGGATAATAGGAAAGAAATATAAAAAAGAAATTATGATTGAGTGAGCTCGTTTCTCCGTCTCCCTCAATTGCGGGAATTACGTGATCGTGTTCTGCTTCTGGAGTGGAGCGCTCCCGCTTCAGTCTCATAGTGTTGGGAGAGCTTCTACCTTATTTGTCGAAGCTTCTGTTTCCTAGTATGGAATCAAGTTGGAGGCATTGAAGGTGGAAAATCAGTTGTAATCTCGCTGCAAGTCAATTCTGTAGGTGTTCTCTGCCAATGCACACTCTGGTAGACTAAGTATCAATTATCGTTTGACACAATCTGAGCTGACACAATATATAAATGAGTATCTCATGAATCAGGTCTCGAGCCTCTACATTCGTAAATTGCTCCTCCTACTTCTCGTGCTTTGCTGGACGTATAAAATAAGCAAGTTTGTGGGGATAAATCAACTTTGTGATGAAATTTGTGACAGGGATTGCTACTCTCACTAGCAACCACTCAGGAGGGATATTTTCTTCTCTAGCAGGACCTAGATGCCATTGAAGAATTTTTTTTTCCCACCAAGCTCCCAAGACAATTCCCAAAACTATGATTCATCCTTCTTATCTGACCAACAATTGGTGAGTAAACTGCTGAACTGAATCTAATATCCAAATGACTCCATAAAATCTTCAGAAATGGCACAAAAGAGCTCAATCTATGACATGCTAGACCTCTCTCAGTAAGGGCAACTCATAAAGAAGTCTATATATCTGAAAAGTTTGAATTTCTATTATATGGGATTGTCATGTCTCTGGCGTCGGTTCCTCAAACTCAAAACCTTCTTGGACAACAACTGATAGTTCGGTTGGAGTCTCTTATGGGCTGAGTTAGAACAATGACTTTTCTTTCTTATGTGCTAGAAGTTGAGTTTCCTTTCTGAAATCTTCGTCATCATCTATTTGATCACTTTGCATTACTTTAATTGTTCTTCGGTTTGTGAAATAGATCATTCTTCTGATTATGTCTGATTCAAAATACTTGAATTTGTGGCACTTGAAACTTTTCTTTGTTGAAATGGATTTGAAAATGCGGATTTGTTTCCTTCGGAGTCAACCCAAACCATAATAGGAAAACCAAATATTATTGCTGCAAAGCCAATTGGTTGTTTGACACGGGTGCGAAGAGCTCCCTTGCGAGTGGGGAGTGGCGCGAAAGACTCTTGCGTGAGCGGGAGAAGTGGGCCGATCTGACCGTTGCATTAGGGGACTGATCTATGATGAACCCAGGCCAAGTGGCATGGGGCATTGGTTTTGACAAGGCAAGCGACCACTTGCCCCATTCTTTTTCCTTTTTTCGGAGCGGCATATTGGGAAGAGCGACATTGCCACCAATCAGTTTCCCTTCCTTTTCTGTGGTTGCCCTATGAGAGTTTTTTTTTTGTTTTCCTCAGTGAGTTTTTAAATTGGTGTTTTCTTGATTTAGGGTTTAGTTCTTGCTGTGTATTGCTTTAATATTTCCTCTGTGGAATCCCTTTCCTTGTTCTAGGAATGTATCTAAGGAGGTGGTGGTCTCCTGCAGTATTCTACTCCAAGGTGGTGATTGTATCTCCCATTTTATCTTCCATACTCCGTCTCTTCCACTTCCATTAGTCTCCGACTATCCCCAACCACTTCTCCTTGTGCCGCCGACCCCGCTTCTGCTGCAATAACTTGCTGTCCAGCTCTTTCCCCACTATTTTCCTAGCAGCCAACAGTCCCAACTACTGTCCCGCTGCTCCTAACTACTACCTCACATTCCCATCAACCTACACCGCCCTTGGGATACACTTGAGATGTCCGGTTATGTCGTTTGTGTTTTGGTGATGTTAATTCTAGTTTTTGTGTTGTAACCTTCTTTTTCTTTAATAAAAGTTGTTTTTTGTGGTTTGATCTTTCTTCGTTATCATTTGATATCAGAGCTAGCCTCTTAGTCCCATCCTAGAGTTATCTAACATTGGCCACCACCCAAACCACCCCCAAAAAATTTGTGTTCTTTTCTATTCCCAACCATATCCAAAAGCTTTGACCTAACCCTCAATTCCTCTTGCTGATTTTCAAAATCACTAACTCTAAATTAATTTTTTAAGCCCTCTCTAACCTCTCAACAATACACCATAGCCATGTCACTAATGAGATACACGCGCGAGCCTTCCCGGGAGGAGATCCACCGAGAGATCCACCAACTTCAACGAAGGCTCGCAGACATTGAGGACATTCAATGGAAGGTTACTCTTTACTGTAATCTGTAAGGTCGAAGGAGGGAACGAGAAGATATGAAGATGAAGTGGAAACACAATACCAGTTCCTACCAACTTTCTATCGCCAGGAGTTGCAGACTCTACCTTTCTAAGTGGAAAGACCGCAACACCAAGTGCCCCCTGCCACTATCCAGCAAAACCAATCCGTAAGTCTGTCACAACTAGAACGTGATGCAAGTGCCACAGATTCAAACATATAGAAACAATATGCACAACCAGGGGAGTGGTCTATTTAACCGACCAGGGTGTCATCAGAAAGTTGGGTAAAGACATCGCATACCAGCTTCCATTTGAGAGATGAACAATAACAAAAAAAAAGAGAGGATTCTCATTTTTCAGCCAATGAAGAGACACAAGCAGCTCTAATAGACCCGAGATAAAAATGTTAGCTGAGGTAACAGTAGCCATTCTGAACGGTAGTGAACTCGATGTAGTGAGCATTCAATCAGAGTGAAATTGTGGTATCTCAAGATACCGCTTCACAGGCATTGAGAGGAGCTGCAACAGAGTTGACCTTGGCAGTCTAAAAGGATTGCGAGCTTGATGACTTGACATCAGATATAGGGCCACCACAAATAATGGAGAGACAACTTTGTGAGAGGGATATACCTCTTCTTGAGTTATCCCTATGGGGGGAGATCCTACTTATCAGAAGAGGAGTCATTTTGTGCCATGTCGAGAATATCACATGAAGTTAATCAAAGGTTATTTCTTGTTCCACGTGGTACCCATCACCATATATCTTAACATGAGAGATGAATCTCAGCTTGGAAATGTGCCCGGGGATCTTGATGAACACGAGAATTCTGCAGTGGGATCTTGGTCCTATAAGTGGAGAAGAGGTCTCTCTTGAGTGGGTGCTAGGGAGAGTGGCACAAATTGCCCTAGATTTCACCTGAGATGCACTTAGCGGACTATGAGGAGTGAAGAAGTGAATTACAACGGAGATGACTTGATACATGCTTTGTGAGAATACCCGTCTATCTACAGTTCCCGTTCAAAGCATGCCAAAGGTGAACGGATAACTACTCTACCAAAATGTGCTTTGGAACGACAACACCTATTGGATCGACCTACTAGGACTACAGTGGACAATCCGCCTGTCTAAAAAGATTATAGCAGCGCTCCCTCACCGTCCATGTGCCGATAGAAGCTTTGACAAATGAGGTCGAAGCTCCTCCAACTCCAGGAGAATGACGCGAGTGCAATGAGCTCCCGTGCGAGCGGGGAGGGGTGCAGAAGACTCCCTCACGAGCAGTAGACGTGGATCGGCTCGACTGGTCTAGTTGAGGACCGGTCCAGGATGAACCATGGCAGAGCGGCCTGGGGCGTGGGTTTTGGCGATATGAGCAGCCACTTGTGCCACTCTCTTTTTCTTGCATGCTGCTCGATCGAGCAACATGTTGGGAGGTGTGGTATTGCCGCCAATCCCTTCCCCTCCTACCTTTATTGTGATTTCCTTATGGAAGCTTTTCCTTTTCTATTTTCCCTGGTTAGTCTTTAAATTGATGTTTTATGGATTTAGGGTTTAATTCTTGCTTTGTCTTGCTTTCATTTTTTTTTTTGAATCGTTTTCCCAGTTCTAGGGCTTTATCCGAGAAGGTGGTGGTGTTCCTGCTGTATCCTACTTCGAGTTGGTGATTGTATCTCCCCTTTTATCTTTCCCACTTCGTCTCCTCCACTTCCCTTAGCCACCGGTTATCCCCAACAACTTCCCCTGCGCTACCGACCCCGTTTCTGCTGCATCAACTTGCTGTACAGATTTTTCCCCTCCACCTTTCTGTGTAGCCAGCCATCCCAACTGCTGTCCAGCTGCTCCCAGCTGGTACCCCACCTTCCCACCAACCTCCACCGCCCTTGGGATACACTTTCGAGGTGTTCGTTTGTGTTTTGGTGATGATATTTTTTAGTTTACGTGCGTTGTTACCCTCTTTTCTTATTGATAAAAGTTGATTTTTTGTGGATTGGTCTTTCTCCTCTGGTATCACAGTTACAACTAACATACTAAAAGGGAAAATAATAACAAAAACAACACACGGCACAAAAAAATAGAAAATAGCAGCAATACAACACATGACAAACTGTTAGGGTGGATCTCGCATAGTAGTGGTGGCCGTTAGGAGCTTGGAAAGGTGAAGGCAAGGTCGGGTGCAGGGCTGTGAGGAAATAGTGGCAAGGCAATGTTAGCTTGTTGTCTTAAGTGGAAGCAACCAAGGAATTGTTTTAATCGACCAAAACCAGCAAGCATGGGCTGGCCTGAGGGGCTGGAATGAGAGAAGGCAGCAGGGAAGGGATGGTGGGGATCGTAGGTGACTTTCAGGTTCGAAAGAGAAGAAGGTGGCTAGGAATTTTCAAGACTGTTGGAAAACAGGGATTTCCAACAGTTTCAGGCAGCGTCAACGAAGGAAGAAGGCGGGAAGCGATGCGGGAAGATTGTAGAATGGTGGAGGGCAGCAACATGCCTGGAAAGGGAGGGTGGTGGGCGGAAATTGTGGAACTACAGGAAACAACAGTAACAACTGTTTTTCCAGCCGCTGTAGTGCAGAATGCTTGATGGGGATAGATGAGGGAAGGGTGCAAAAGGTTAGGGGAATGATAAACACAACCTGGAAACCAAGATACAACCAAAGCACCAGCTAAAACCTTAGGATACAACCCTCGAAGGGATGAAGATATGCCAACGGCTATCTCGTTACAAAACATGAAAAATCGGCTTCTAAACCATAGTACAACACATATATGTGTTAATACTTAAAAGGATTGAATGATAATAAGAAAGAAATCATAAAAAAGAAATTAGGATTGATTTGGCGCATCTCCTTGTCTCCAATGATTGCGTGAGTTGCGCGGCTCGCTAGCAGAGCGGAGCGGAGCTCTCCCACGTCAGACATGCGATCATGTACCAAGCTGTGGCTGCATTTAATTCATGTTCTGTAGATGATAACACTAGTGTCCATGCAAAATGTATTTTTCTATATTTCTTTTTCATTAGTAAATTCTCGAAATCTTCTTTATTCTGATCTAAATTTTTTCACTTCGTCATTTTTTTTTAATCAATGGCTCTCTATTGGTTTTTTTTCTTTTTGAGTTTCGAGTGGTAAAGTTATAGTAAACTTTTGGCCTAAGAAAGCTTGAGACTTTCTGTTTTAGTTACTTTATTATGGCATTGATTTATTGTTTTTGTCTGATCTTTTGTGTGGCGAGGCCTCAAATCTGTGCTGAAATTCTTCTCAGTCATGAAGATTCTGGTAGCAGCACCTGATAAAATTTTTAGATCCAAAATCTATTAGATGCAAAAAAGCAATGGTCCTTGGTATTCTGAATTTTAGAGCTTTTTGTCATTTAAGCTGATTGGACTAAACTCTTTTTTTTTTTTCTTAAAACATTTTTACGTGGTAATAACGTCTACTTAGATGGGCATGCCCTAAAATCAAAGTGTCATGGCACTAGAGCAAATCCTGTTGTACTGTGCCGAACGCATACAGTTTGAATTATTTCTGCTGTAGTTTTCCCTTTTGTAGTTCTTTTTTGCCAACAATGTGTTTTTCCAAACTGTCAGCAGGTACTGCAAGTTCCCAGTGCCTTTGTTCTTGAGATTGGAACTGAAGAAATGCCACCTCNCTGTCTCCTCCACTTCCCTTAGCCACCGACTATCCCCAACAACTTCTCCTGCGCTACCGACCCCGTCTCTGCTGCATCAACTTGCTGTACAATTTTCCCCCTCCACCTTTCTGTGTAGCCAGCCGTCCCAATTGCTGTCCCGTTGCTCCCAGCTGGTACCCCACCTTCCCACCAACCTCCACCGCCCTTGGGATACACTTTCGAGGTGTTTGTTTGTGTTTTAGTGATGTTATTTTTTAGTTTATGTGTGTTGTTACCCTTTTCTTATTAATAAAAGTTGATTTTTGTGGATTGGTCTTTCTCTTCTGGTATCACAGTTACAACAAACATACTGAAAGGGAAAATAATAACAAAAACAAAACACGGCACGAAAAAATAGAAAATAGCAGCTATACGGCACATGAACTATTAGGGTGGATCTCGCGTAGTAGTGGTGGCCATTAGGAGCTTGGAAAGGTGGAGGCAAGGTCGGGTGCAGGGCTGTGAGGAAATAGTGGCAAGGCAATGTTAGCTTGTTGTCTCAAGTGGAAGCAACCTAGGAATTGTTTTAACCGACAAAAACCAGCAAGCATGGGCTGGCCTGAGGGGCTGGAATGAGAGAAGGCAGCAGGGAAGGGGTGGTGGGGATCGAAGGTGACTTTCACGGGGTTGCAAGGATCAAGGTGAATTTTAGGAGGCGACGACAAGTTCGAAAAAGAAGAAGGTGGCTAGGAATTTTCAAGACTGTTGGAAAACAGGGATTTCCAACAGTTTCAGGCAGCGTCAACGAAGGAAGAAGGCGGGAAGCGATTCGGGAAGATCGTAGAATGGTGGAGGGCAGCAGCATGCCTTGGAAGGGAGGGTGGTGGGTGGAAATTGTGGAACTACAGGAAACAACAGTAACAACTGTTTTTCCAGCAGCTGTAGTGCGGAATGCTTGATGGGGATAGATGAGGGAAGGGTGCAGAAGGTTAGGGGAATGATAAATACAACCTGGAAACCAATATACAACCAAAACACCAGCTAAAACCTTAGGATACAACCCTCGAAGGAATGGAGAGACGCCAACGGCTATCTCGTTACAAAACACAAAAAATCGGCTTCTAAACCGAAGTACAACACATGTATGAGTTAATACTTAAAAGGATTGAATGATAATAAGAAAGAAATCATAAAAAGGAAATTAGGATTGATTTGGCCCATCTCCTTGTCTCCAATGATTGCGTGAGTTGCGCGGCTCGCTTGCAGAGGAGCGGAGCTCTCCCACGTCAGACGTGCGATCATGTACCAAGCTGTGGCTGCATTTAATTTATGTTCTGTAGATGATAACACTAGTGTCCATGCAAAATGTATTTTTCTATATTTTTTTTTTCATTAAGTAAATTCTCGAAGTCTTCTTTATTCTGATCTAAATTTTTTCACTTTGTCATTTTTTTTTAATCAATGGCTCTCTATTGGTTTTTTTTTCTTTTTGAGTTTCGAGTGGTAAAGTTATAGTAAACTTTTGGTCTAAGAAATCTTGAGACTTTCTGTTTTAGTTACTTTATTATGGCATTGATTTATTGTTTTTGTCTGATCTTTTGTGTGGCGAGGCCTCAAATCTGTGCTGAAATTCTTCTCAGTCATGAAGATTCTGGTGGCAGCACCTGATAAAATTTTTAGATCCAAAATCTATTAGATGCAAAAAAGCAATGGTCCTTGGTATTCTGATTTTTAGAGCTTTTTGTCATTTAAGCTGATTGGACTGAACTCTTTTTTTTTTCCTTAAAACATTTTTACGTGGTAATAACGTCTACTTAGATGGGCATGTCCTAATATCAAAGTGCCATGGCACTAGAGCAAATCCTGTTGTACTGTGCTGAACGCATACAGTTTGAATTATTTCTGCTGTAGTTCTTTTTTGCCAACAATGTGTTTTTGCAAACTGTCAGCAGGTACTGCAAGTTCCCAGTGCCTTTGTTCTTGAGATTGGAACTGAAGAAATGCCACCTCATGATGTAGTTGATGCAATTGAGCAAGTAAGAATCTAGCTTTTGTTCCATTGTGTACTTATCATATTAATTTGAAATGAAGTTTAACTTCATGCATCCTTAATGTGCATGCATAAGGTTTCTAATTGGAAAAGTTTTACATGAGATCAAAAAGGATATATTGACTTTAAAAGGCACATAAAGTTGACTTCACATCTAGACCATTATCACAACTCACAAATAATTTCATTTTTAGTTATTTTTTTGACAATGGGTGTATTAGCTTAATTGTGTTCATTTAAAAATTTTCCCTTTAAACTTCATTTTCTTCATTTGCAGCTTAAAAGCTTAATATTGCTGACACTAGAACTTCATTTTCTTCATTTGCAGCTTAAAAATTTTATTTTGCTGACACTAGAAAAACGGCGATTGGGCCACGGAGAAGTTGTGGCTCATGGTACGCCACGTCGACTAGTGGTAATTTCTCCAATAATGGATTTACGTTTATGTATTTGGTTAATTATAATCTGCTAATAATTAATTCTATTTCTAAGCTTAGTGTCAGCAAGATATAGGTTTGATAAATTTTGTGGCTAATTTTGTTTCTTTTCAATGATATTCATAGGAATGAAAAGTCTCTCAAGTGCACTGTTTTTCGTACAATATCATAGCAAGCTACCTTGTTTTGGAGTTTGGCTTACAAAAAGTGCAAAGCCTCATATTTAGAAATTCTGTTTCATGCATGCCTTGATTTTGTATAATTTTATTAAAGTACATTTCATTGGTCTCATAGTGCTAATTTACTTTGCGATGAGCTTCTCTAGGCTTAAAGAAACATGCATGTTTTTTTCACATTTATTTATGTCTGTGATGATCTTATATAAACCAATTACTGTAAGTTATGATAGCTGACTGTAGATTCGTAAGTACATTTAACAAAAGGTATTCTTCTTCTCTTTGCATTTGGATATTTAAATATTTTTATTGTTATGTTGATTCGCCAAACAATACTAATATTAAGTTATTAATTCATTTCACCTTTCAAATTTCATTTTAATCTTGTGTTGCAAATGGCATTGGTTCGCTATGTGCTTAGCTAGGAGTGCATGGTAATTCTTTTTTTAAGTTCTAAGGTGCTATTTTTTTTTGTTTGTTTGTTCTGATGCTGTAAAATATAAACTTGTTCTTTATTCGATTTGCTTTTTATTATTGGCTGCTGACTTGTATCAACTGAGGAGATACGCTTTTACTCAAAAAGGTACGTCACAGAAAGTTATGTTTACACATGCTGCTTCAAGTAGTTTTATATGGTTCTCAATTTGTTGCTTGCTTGGGTGGGAAACAAATAAAAGGCTTGTCTGGATTTAAAACATGCTTAGTTCAATGTAATTTTGCTGTTGAAGTATCCCTTATATTGCACTGCTGCTGTTTTTTTCTTAATTTATTAATCGACAGTTCGTTATTTCTCCTGTTATTTCTGAAAATATTTTGAAGCTCAAGTGTCATCTAATGCAGATATGCATTGAAAATCTCAGTTTAAGGCAGGGAGATAATGAGGTTGAGATACGTGGACCACCTGCAACAAGGGCATTTGATCATGATGGAAAGCATACTAAGGTTTGGATATTTTGATCTTCAGTCCTGCTAGCGTTTAGGTATTATTATTATAATTGATAATTAAAGTTTTTCTATACCTTGTATTGTCTTGTCATTCTTCTCGATCTTCTTGTCCCAATTATTTGGGACTTGTCTCATGAATCTTCATTTTTTATTTGTCTTTGTTGAATGAACATAGATGTTAAACTTTTTTTATGTAAATCTTTTTCACCAATTCTATTAAAATTATCAACTTAAACTTATTTTCCTCAATTTGTTTTGCACAAATTTTTTCCAAAATATCTCTAATTTAATTTTTTCACCTTCTAATCATTGAACAATAGTTTTTTTACCCAACTTATTGTTGTATCTTCTATCTTTCATTATTTATGCATAAACCACCTAATTCCATTATCATATCTTCAGTAGATGCTACTTTCAGAGCCAATCGGACATTATCATTTGTTTATGTATGTACAATTGTTTTAGCCTTGTTGCTAAAGAGTGCGTAAGAATTGGGTTTAGCCTTTTGTTAGATTGTTGAAACATATTTTGGTGTTTGTCTCTCAGCAATAAGCTTAATAATTTGAGTTTAATATGCATTTGACTACTAGGCCAATTTTTGGTCTTCCCTTGATTTATATCTCATCTAACAACTGGTATCAAAGTTGATGTTTTAATTAGGTTTGAGTGCTTAATGAGGTTTTTTTGCTTGGATCTTGACGCTTTCTACAATAGTTTATCATAGTTCAATAACATGTGAGTCCTATTACACCAACACATGGTTTAGCGAGTTCTTTATGCATGATACTAAATATTTAAAAGTTTTTTTTTTTGGAAAGTAATGCAAACATGGAGAGCTTTCATGATATGGTAAGATTGTCAAGGCACGTGTTGTTCATAATATCTGCTCAACCTTCTATCCAATCAAATGAAACAATAAAGATAGATGACAAATGCAACAATTTGTAAATTAATTTTGAAAGGCCTCTACGACAATCAAATTTATAGCTGTTATTCTTTCACAAAATGATCTGCACTGATGAATGCAAATGTCAAAATTTCTAAATCATATTTATTTTAAATATTAATATCATCAGTTTTTTTAATTTGAAAACCTTCATTAAATTTCTATTCCATTCCGTTCCATTTCCAAGTAGCCACATTTATCCCTCCGAATCCTGCAAATTCTGTCCACCATAATGTTAATTTTGGATGTCTGGCTTTGTTTATTTAGAGCTAAAATTGAAAACTTTTTTGTCACTGCCCATTTTCTACACCCAAACTCGCTCATACGTCCTGTTTCCATCCGGATCTCTATTTCATACGGACCACTTAATTTGATCTCTCCCATTTTGCTCTTTTCCCATCCTCACTCTCCTATAGAAATAAATTGATGGTCCTTGCCTCTCCCTATTTTCTCTCTGTCAAACACGCTCCATATTAAAGTGGCAAAAACTGCATGCCCTCATTCTTTTGATCGCACCTTTAGCACTTACTCGCTGCATCTCTCTCATCATAGCCTCTCTCTATCTCAGTCTTACTGTCAGCCACAAGAGACCCTTTTGGCTCGACATCCATTCCAGAAGCTTTAAGTCATTGTAGAAGCAATCTTAGCATCCACTAAAGAAGAAAGCTGTATGGGAACTCACCAACATCAGAGAAGAATGTTGTTTGCCTTGCTGGAGAAGAGAGTCGCTCTTCTTTGTTGAGGGAAATGCCCAACTATATTCGTTGGAGAACTGCCAGTGGTGGAGAAAAGGTCTCTGGATAAGATCTCTGATAACTTAGTAGAGGAGTGATTTGAATGATAGAGAGGGTGAGGCTGCTATGGGTGAGGATATCACGAGGAACTATGAACATGGGTGCACTCTAGTCTCCAGGAAACTTGGCAAGCTCTATGTGAACACCTTTATATGTAAGGCTGTGCTCAAGTCTATGCCACCAATTGCTATGAAGTATATTTTTCTGATGCCATTTATTGAATCCTCAATTACAACCAAGTCATTTTGTAAGAGGGTTTTACCAATTGGATTCTCTAAGCACAATGTGGCAATTGAACGGTTGAACTTGCCTAGAGAAGCCAATGTTTTTGGGCATAATAGCGTGATTTCCAACTTTAGTGAACTTGGAATCCTATGAATACCAACATTAGGAACTCAAAGAGAAAAGTGGTTTGGTTGAGGGTGCCGTTAAAAACTCAACTACAAGCCAAAAAGTATGAGACATCAGATTTTTGTCATGCAAATGATATTATATTAGCCATACTATTGCTCGTGAAAAGTACAAACTCTTACAACAAATTAAAACCACCATCATCTATTTGATTAATATCAGAGTTGCCCCAAACTACAATAGGAAAACACATATTATTATTGAAATTAAATAGGTGGTTACAACAAACACATAATATGTTGAAATAGGAAATAACAACAACGCTACTCATGACACACAGTCGGGCATCTCCAATTCTTCCTTTATATCGTTTCAACTTTTTGGGTTAGACTTATCACACTTAATTAGCGATGTGTCATTTTGTTATTGTATAATATGAACCATGATATTGTGGCTATATACAGTAGGACAACTAATATATTGAGGATAGTTGATGATAGAGAAAATATGGCAATTCTCTGCTTCCTCCTTGGAGATCACATTATCCCTCTCATAAATATGTTCTTTTCCGTTTCCTCTGTATCTTTTCACCTTTGTCTCCCTCCATTTGAGTAATTCAGTCATTTCTTATAATAATTTTTTTAAATATTTTTTATTGCAGCTTTTTCTTCTACATAAACTTATTCTCCCTTTTCAGCAATCAATGTATATAAATCTCATTAAATCTTCGCCTCTATTGCTCTGATCCTAAATCATGTTCCTTTGGAGATTCACATGGATTCAGTGCATTTTATTTGATATTTTTTACCTGAAAGAAATTCTTAAAACTTTTTAATTCTTTTACGATTCTTCATATTTGTCTTTCACATACTTGCATTTCCTTAGATATTCATAATTCAATGTGAAGCTCGTTTGTTTTTGTTTTCAATTCAACATGAGCTCTTTGTTGATCTTGACTTTATTTTTTTATTTATTTTCCTGGCATAGTGGGTTATAGCGACTAGCAACCTCCTTATTTAATATACCACTTTGTGATGACTTCTTGCCAAAATTGCTTTTGTGGCTGATGTTAAGATATTAAAAATCTTATTTATTTCTTATGATCTTTAAATGTGTCAGCTATCATTTTTGATAATTCTGCTAGATACTTTTATTATATACTTAAAAAGGTAATTAGTTTTGCTGATCTGAGATTTTTTTCATCAGGCTGCAGAGGGTTTCTGTCGTAAATACTCATTACCAATTGATCATCTATACAAAAGATTTGATGGTTAGAAAGAGTTTCTTTCTTTTTACTTTGTTTTTTTGTTTTTTTACTATGTTCCAGATAAATATATTTTAGTTCCAATAAATTCCTCATTTAATTTTTAATTTTCTTAATATTTTCTCCATATTTAAATTCCTACTTTGCTTGAACTTATCATCTACATGTACAGTTTTTCAATTTCTCTTAAGAGTTATCTACTTGTTCTCAGTATGCTTGTAATTTATACTGTTTTGCAGATTGATGCAGGTAGTTTATTGTGTTTGAAATACCTCACGCGTATACATTAAATATTCAATGTAGCAGTGTTGCCCTCTCTGACATCATTTTCTAAGAACCTATTAGTCTGAATTCTGTCATCAACTAATTTTGTATTGATTATAATTATATTCATCATATGCCATTTTGTATTTAATAATCAATTAGCATGAAAGAGGAAAAAATCTTATTAAAAATATTTCGCTAGCTTCTGCTGCATAGTTCTAAAATAATCTTATGAACGCATTCCAATTGAAGAACTTCATGATCTGGGTCAAAAAATGCACAACTAAGTGAGAATTCTTGCTCAACCATTGGGGCTATGGTTAAACTCACGAAGGTGTTCTTGTAGTTTGACTCCATCACTATTTAACTTTACAGAAAGTTACATGGTTATGTCATCAAATACTAAATATAAATAACGTGCAAATCGCTCAAGGCTTCTCAAGGATCAAGATTAGGCATGCAAAAAAGAAAAAACAAAGGACATGCCATCATCATAAGCTCAAAATATAATCAATTTTTATGTTAGCAAAAACAATCTGATGCTATCCTTCATTGAATGTTAGAGCATCAGAAATTGACTGTTTGAGGCCAATCTGTAATAATTTAACCTTTTGTCAACTATTCTGCAATCCTTTGGAATAGACCTTAAAATCTAAGAACATGAATTATGACTAGAAAGAAAGTTCACTTCAAATTAAGATATAACTTATTATATTGAAATGTCTTCGATCTTTTGTGGAAAATGATTGATTTTAGATGTATTCTAAATGAGGATGTCATCAAACCATAGAACTAGGAATTTACTAATAAATAGTCTAAGAACTCGGTTCATTATTCTCATAAAGTATTAGTGTTTTAGAAATACCATATTAATAGTCTGTATTGATATGGCACATTGGCCATCTTAAAATCTACTTTTTTTGCTCATTGTAAGGACGAATCTATGTTTGGTTATAACTGGTGCTACACAATTTGATGTAAAATTCTATTAAAAATTAAAATCTTGAGCTTAGTGTTGACCTCATTTTTAGTGAGGTTTTAGTCTCCTACTCCCAGAACCCAAAATCTAGCCTTAGGAGTTTCTTGTTGACCATCCTAGCGGACTAGCAATGGAGCCCACCTCCCGTAGAACTTCAAACCACTTCTCGACTCATTTTTGTGAAGAACTCGTATTAGTGGTTCCAAGCACTCAACTTCTAGTTGCAAGGGCTAAGGACCAACATATAGAAGGTCTGAAAATGAGTTCCTATAGGATCAAACAGTCTTAGGTGAGCTTTTTGTGACTCGATTACTCGTGAACGCCGCAATTCTTGCACTCTCTGTACCACACACAATTTTGGCTTAAATTGACTCGCCCGCCGGCAAACTCGTCCGAACGACCTCGGATGACGAAACTGACCGCGCCGATGCGTCCGGAACGTCAATTTTAGCTGGAAAAGACACCCATATTGCTGTGGTTCCACACTCGCGCGAACTGCACAGAAATTAATGCATTTTTAGGTGCGCGGGTTGGGCTCAACCCATGTCCGACTCGGGCCCGATTTGGGCTAGACACCTGCTCAC
Source organism: Phalaenopsis hybrid cultivar (assembly GCA_002079205.1). Lineage (NCBI taxonomy): Eukaryota > Viridiplantae > Streptophyta > Magnoliopsida > Asparagales > Orchidaceae > Phalaenopsis > Phalaenopsis hybrid cultivar. Next base: position 23,712 of record JXCR01132643.1, read on the forward strand.
GGATTTTGAATTTCAAATTTCAAAATTCAGGCGGATTATTTAAAACTCGTTTTGATTGAAAATATTTGAATGTTATTATTTTCCAATTAAAACGTTTGCGGGAAAGGAAATCATTAATTTCCCCGCCAATGTTGTCCCGTAACGGCTCTTTCTCCAGCGGCCTATTTCTTTCTCGCTCACGAGAGCCTCGGTTGGATGCTTCCAATTCGAACGAAATCCTCCGCTCCTGCTCGTCTCCTTCCTCGGCAGCGAATTTCCCTCCCGCTCATCTCCTTCTCGGAAGTGAACGAAATCACCGCTCGCTTCTGCTAGTCTCCCGCACTCGCTCCCTTCTCGATCCCGATCCCTCGCTCTCCCTTCTCGAATTTGACGCTCTCAGACGTCTCCTGCCGCCGAACTGACCGAGTCGTTCGTCTCTTTCTCCCGATCAAAATTCCTGCGCGTCTCTTCCTCGTCGAACAGGCAGAAGCTTGCTCCCTGCTCCTCTGCTCGACCGAAGGACCCCTCTCCCGATCGCGATCGAGGCATCTAAGCTCGNCCCTCTCTGCTTGGTCTCCTCTCCCGCACCCAGCACCGAAGCCGCAGATCCCATCCTCCGCTCTGCTCCGATCCCGTCTCCCTCGCTCTCTCTGCTCGATCCCAAATTTGACGCTCTCGGACATCTCCTGCCGCCGAACAGACTGAGTCGTTTTGCGCGTCTCTTCCTCGTCGAACAGGCCGAAGCTTGATCCCTGCTCCTCTGCTTGACCGAAAGACCCCTCTCCCGGTCGCGATCGAGGCATCTGAGCTCGCCCTCTCCTCTCGGGTTCGACCGGAGACCTCCGATCGCGATCGAGTTCATCTCGCTGCACTGAAGTCCTAACCTTAGACGCTGCTCTTCCTCCCCGCTCGNGCGTCTCCTGCCGCCGAACAGACTGAGTCGTTCTGCGCGTCTCTTCCTCGTCGAACAGGCCGAAGCTTGATCCCTGCTCCTCTGCTCGACCGAAAGACCCTTCTCCCGATCGCGATCGAGGCATCTGAGCTCGCCCTCTCCTCTCGGGTTTGACCGGAGACCTCCGATCGCGATCGAGTTCATCTCACTGCACTGAAGTCCTAACCTTAGACGTTGCTCTTCCTCCCCGCTCGCGCCCCATCTTACTGCGAACTTCGGCCAGGTAACTCAGTGCCCTATNTGAGATTAAATTTACATTTATCCACCTTTACCGAATGATTGGGAAAGTAGAATTCGGAGGATACTAAGTTTTGCTGTTAAACAAAATATTTATGAATGGGCATCAAATTTGTTTGCAGAGAATTCACAATTGCTCACTGTTTGTTTATCACCTTCATCTGAAATTATGAATATATTTTGAAGTGTTCAGCGAACCAGATGTTTATATCGTAGTTCTTGATTTGGAAAGTATTTATAAACATACCAGTCACAATGTATGTGTTCATATCTAATACCTGAATTTCAATTTTTGTTGCATACATATATTATCTTACCTATATTTGGAATTCATGTGCAAGCCTTCATGCAGATTTCATCCATGAAATGATTTCATTTGGAAAAACATATGATTTTTTTTTTATGTCATTTCTATTGAAATTCCTATACAAATATTGATGGAAATATAAAGTTCTGATGCCCTCGTCTGGAACAGTTTGAAAGTTTTAATGTTTGTCATCGCAAAAATATGAAAAATTTGAACAATCTTATTTATGAAGATTTTAGAGACTTACAAATGCTGTTTTGAAGCAGTTTACGTACTGTTTTGATGTCTTTAAATGCAAATTTTGTGTCCCATTTAAATGTTGATTTTTGGAGGACTTTACTTGCTGTTTCAATGTTGTTTGGAGGACAATTGAATGATGTTTTGGGGTCTGTTTTGGGCTGATTTTGCTATAATTTCTAGAGTTTTAAATGTACACTTTTAGGAAGGTTTTGTCACTGTTTTGGGGCTGGAGTTGGAGAGCTTTATTCACTATTTTGGGGCTGATTTTGATAATTCTATTTACTGTTTTGGGTTTTATTTAATTATCATTCAAACGTTTTTTTTAGGTCGATTCATTTGTTGTTTTCCCCCTTTCGACTTTGCTAGTTTTAGAGGTGGGTCGACCTCTTTCTTATTTTCCTTTGTTTATTTTTAAATGGCTAAGTCATAAAGATGGGGATTGATGATTTAATTAATTGAAATATATAGAAAACCTTAAATCACGTTAAGCATAAGTTAAAGAATGTAGGTTTCCTAGAGTTTTAGGAGCACACACCTTAGGTGAGAATCCATCCACCTAGTCCTCAGTGTAGACCTCTTATACTTTAGGTGTACACTCTAGGTGAGAGCCCATCCACCTAGTCCTCGGTTTAAGCTTCCTACACTTTAGAAGCATACCTTAGGTGAGAGTCCATCCACTTCGTCCTCAGTGTAGACCTCTTAGACTTTAGGTGTACACCCTAGGTTAGAGCTCATTCACCTGATTCTCAGTACAAACTTCCTAGATTTTAGGAGCACACCCTAGGTGAGAGTCCATTCACCTAATTCCCAGCATAAGCTTCCTAGATTTTAGGAGCACACCCTAGGTGAGCATTCATCCACCTAATTTTCTAATAAATAATGAAACATGATACTTGACCCTGATTCACAAAAATATCAAGACACTAGACACTAGGATGCACCGAGACGTAGTTCATACTTCCTTAATTAAGTTAATAGTGAAATCCTCATAATGACTTAACCTACAATAAAGCCCAGTGTATCGGGATTTGAGCTTGGATAATATACTCAAATCCTCCTGGCAATTGTGAAAATTTGTTAACGCCATATATGGATCATCGGACTAGGATGAGTCTAGAGTCTAAGTGGCGAGGGCGATGATGACATTGCTTATGCGTGCTTAAACGAGGGATACGAAGTGAAATTATTTGAATAGTATCTCCTACCTTAAGGATCTTCAATAAGGGAGAGGAAATGATCCATGATACTATTCGCCGACTCTTGATGAGATCGTTGCCCCCGACACTCTTAGGTTGTCAGTAGTCCTAGCACGATTAAAGTGACTAGCCTGTGGATTGTACAATTTTACAAAAATATTTACAAAAAATAAAATAAAAATTTCTTTTGCATGATTAAAAGAACTCTGCATAAAAAAGACTTAAACAACAGCTTTTGTATGAAAACCAAATAATTTTTCTATAAAAAGTAATAAAAGTCCATGGTTAGTCATTTGGATTGAGGTTAAGAACTATCTCCTGTAGATTGTCAAGTTGACAACTCTTATTCAAGGTCGGCAAGTACACAACCCAGCTCTGAGCCCCCACTTTTACCAATGTCTTATACCCAGTCCCGATCTTTCATATGTGGTTGCATGTTTCTTTTGCTTGTGATTTCTACTACTCGTTCTTATGACTTTCATGTTGGATTTTCTCGTCTTGTTTAATTTTCTTGCAAATTTATTTAAATCTGCTGCAAATCATACTATGCTTGCAACATTAATAACGCAACAATAGCAGATGCCCAGGTACGCTTTTACGGTTTATCTAGAGCATTTTAACTTTACTGCATTTTATATTTCAAGTACATTTTTATTTACCTGCGATTTGCTTATTCTACATGCAAAATCAAAATCGAAACAAAACAAAACCAAACTTTGACACCAAAATTGTGAAACATAAACTACAGTCTTCAAACACTTATACCTGGAGCCGTCGTGACGACAGGAGCTTGGAGCCAACTTTGTGAGCAGCACGACGAGGAGCTTGGATCGAGCGACAAGAGGATCTTCTTCGGCATTATCCCTTATTAGCATAATAACAACCCATAAGACTTCGAGGTAGCTCGCCTAGCGCGACGTAAATCCTCACATTCTCTCTTTAAGCACCTGTGCAACAATATTGTGCAGTGTAAGTCCTAATTCGCTTTAGGTTCTGAGGTTGTTGTTTGTTACAACGTAAACCCTCTTATCTCTGCGGGCTATTTGTATAATCAGATATTATGCAAATGTAAGTCCTAAATAATAAAACTAGCAGGGTCAAACACTTAATTAACATCGTCTCCAAAAATGTAGCCACACTGTAGGATAGTCTGGGAAGTCATCGAAATTTACCTCGGATCAGTGACATCCCCTACCTTCTCCTTTCTTTGGACTACTGAAAATAAGTGTTCCGTATTGAGCCATTCCCACTTGATTTTCCTCATCATACCGTGAAAACCTAAACCTTGAAATCTTGAAGACTAGAATCACTGATCATTATCGAGAGTTTTCTCAAGTGACCTCAGTCATTTGAGATGTAATTAACTATAGGGGCTTGCCTCTATAGGGAACTAAGAACCCAGGTAAAATAAACCCTATTTAATCTTTGTATTAAATAAGGGAACTTGTCGGTCATACATAAAAAGTTCGCAAACCAAACGGATGTCAAAAATCTCTTAATTTGCAGGATTGGGTCTATCGCTGAAATCTACACTTATCTTTCGGGAGAGTGTAGTATTCGCGGTATCGGACACAATTATGCAAACTATTAGACAAATGAGATCTATTTGGTCTCATTTTTCGAAAATTAAAACATACTACTTTCAAAACTCAAACTATATATATCTTTTATACTTAAATTATATCTCAAACAAAAAATTATTTTAATATCCATATTTTTAAATAAATCTATCGAAAAAGTTGACCGACACTTAGTAATAATATTATTAATAACTTTACTATCAACACATTTGGAGAATTGAGGTAGGTAATAGGCTTAGCAAGGTGTATGGGTAACCAAGCCATAATTTTTCAATTAATAAAATTTGAAGTTTTGGTAGAGCTCTGCCATGCTAGGTAGCTCTTGTGGTTGCTATTGACATTCTACCTTATGCATTAAGCTTTCTCATTTTATCTTTTGCATTAAGCTTTCTCATGTTTGGCTCAATGAACTTTTAATAGGCATAAAGGTAGCAATAAATTGTAACACCTAAAAGACAACTATAAAATATATGTATTAGGTATGTTTGTGTTTGCTTTATACAACAAGAACAACAACAACAAGAAAACCTTTATTTCACTAAACGGGGTTGCCTACATGAATTCTTTTTCTCTATTGCATCCTATTTAATGTCATATTTTCATTTAGTTCTAATAAATTAAGATTTTTTTTTATGCAGTATGCGTAAGTCTTCCTAGGTATACCACTGCCTTTCTCAACATAAGTCGAATCTAAAATATCTACACTTCTAATCGGATCATCAAATGGTCGACGTTTAATGTGACCAAACCATCTAAGATGACTCTCTCTGTCCATCACTAGAGCTACACCAACCCTATCACAGATATCAATGCCTTTCTCAACTTAAGTCAAATCTAAAATATCTACGCTTCTAATCGGATCAACAGATGGTCAACATTTAATGTGACCAAACCATCTAAGATGACTCTCTCTGTCCGTTACTAGAGCTACACTAACCCTATCACAGGTATATTCATTTTGCATTTTGTCTCTAAGTGTAAAGCCACTCATCCACCTAATCATTCTCATCTTGTCGCATTTTGTCTCTAAGTGTAAATCCACTCATCCACCTAATCATTCTCATCTCGGCAACACTGAACTTAGTTTTGTGCTTCTCTTTCAAAGGTCAACATTCAACGCCATAGAGCATTACAGGTCAAAATTCAACGCCATAGGCCTGAAACATTCCTCCACTTCAAACAACCAACTTGAATTCTACTAATAACATCCCCATCAATATCACCATCACTTTGAACAATAGACTCATTATATCTAAAGCGATTAATGTCATGATTTTTTTGACAAGTTTTACGTTGGCTGTCATATACTTAACGCAACCCTCGACTTTTCACACCCGGGCTTGGGATCGACAATGACAATGTTTGCTTTATGAATTAATAAAATTTAAAGATATTTATCACGATTCCCTTGTCCTTGTCATAGTTGTCGCCATCAAGAATCAAAAGAATCGAGGAACTTTAATATGTTTTTAATAAATATGTTATCACGAATCTCGAGGATAATCCCACGGCCGGCGGAGGAAGACAACCTGACATCGTGGGAACCTGCCTGGGACAATCCGATATCCCATGCCTAGTCGACCAGCTCCCATAGACCGGGAGAAAAGAGTCTCAAATGGATTGAATACAACTACCTTTTTAAAAATCAACCTGTCGGCACAAGTCTCACGCATAAATATGACCTTTTTTTCTAGTTTAGCCGGTTGAGCAAAGCGAATCACCCGAACACGAAATAGTTGGTCGGAGCTTTCCGCCTGATTTGTACAGGGATTAACTCTTAACAAATAATCAAATCGACAATTTACACTAGGCCCCCCAGCAAACGGCCACCCAACCTAAATGAAGCCAAGCAGGAGGCTGCCATGGGCACCGACTTTGTTCGGCCCAACATCTTCTTAGGGACCTGGACTTGTCCGGCCGGAAGCCTTTCAGGGTCCTTACCTCATCCGATCAGTATTCTTGAAGATTCCCGACCCAATATTCATGTATTGACTAAAATACCCCGGTCGTATCTATGTATATTAAGGGTACAACATGTAATTATACTCCCCCCATTCCTATAAATAGGGGTGCATTTCATGAATAAATATTACACTATATTTACTGCTTTATACTATGCTTTTGCTCTGCTTTCTCTTTCTCTCCTTAGCACCGTATTCCTTAGGCTTGTCTTCCAGATAATTTTGGATTCAACAGTAAGGGATCAAATAGGAAATTGATCCATGTTACTGTAGCTGCGTATCATGACGGTACGCTCCCGCGTCAGAGATCCACCACTTGTTCCTCATAAAAGAAAGATGGTACAATACTTAGAGAAAATTAGAGAATAAAATCTCCATATACACAAAACACAAGCAAAATCTGCAAAAACAGGAAAATAATAAGATATAATTAGCTCCCCCTCATAAATAACCCAAATTCTAATTCAAAAATAAAAGTAAAAAAACAAAGCCGCCTGCGGGAAATTTCCCGTTGCAGATCTTATGGTACAAGATCACCCATATACAGAATTGCAGAATCCCCTGTAACCAGTATAGCTCCCGCGTCAATAATATTGAAGCGTTAGTTGGCTTTCAGCAAGGGCCAAATAATCTTTTTTTATCTTATATGTATATGCTTTTATTAATTGCTATAATAAGCTTGGTAGTATGTAGAACCTGCCGTCATTTATTTCGGTATTGAATATGCAAACTACATTCAAGTCTTTTTATTATAATAAGAAACATCTTGAAGTTTTTGTTCCTTTAGAGTCTAATATCTTCGTTCTACTATTTTGTCTTTCAGTTTTGGGGTTGTTTCTCAATCTCCTTTTTCCATGTTCAATTTCTTTTGGTTTTTTCAGGCAAAACAGAATATGCTTATGTTCGAGTGAGAGAATATGCACGAAGTGCTTTGGAGGTTTGCTGCTGCATTCTCTTTGTTTATATAAACTGTTGTTATTTTATAACCTTACAAAAATATTGGGTGTTTCTGGCAAGCTAGTATATTATTCGTGTACTTGCATGTTTGCAATGTGATGCAACTTGGCAACACTATTATTTATGCCGTATTTGAATACAGACCGCATCAGTGATGAATGTAAGATGATGAAACTATGCTAAAATAAACAGGATAAGTGCACATGAAACAGGTTACAGATAGCTAGCCTGAATAATAGGCTTAGATTTATAAACATGGATGGAGATTAAGGAAAAAAAATTGAAGATGGATTCATAGTGCTAGCTAAACAGGTTATTTGCACGCAATTTTTTGACAACGGCTTACTATTAGCAGAGATTTGTTATGCTGTTTCAAAAATATGTTTCATTGCCATCTGACTGAGGTGTCACAAAAACTTAATGATGCGCTAGATAATGGCTTGACAAGGAGTCACAAAGTGCAATATAACTATTTAAAGATGTTCAAAAGGACATGAATTTGGCAAAATAGCTACACTATGTTGACCTCATTTTCAGTGAGGTCTTAGTTACTTCCTCCTAGAACCTAGGATCTAGCTTCAGGAGTTTTATATTGACCATCCTAGCATACTAGTAATGGAACCCACTTCACATAGAATTTCAAACCACTTCTTGACCCATTTTTGTGTAAACCTCGCGTGAGTGGTCCCAAGCATTCAACTTTTAGTTGGAAGGGATAATGACCAACATGTGGAGGGTGAAAAAATGAGTTCCTATAGGATCAGGTGGCCTTAGGAATACCTCTTTCGACTTTCACACACGCGCAAGCACCACAATTCATACATTCAATGCACATAAACATTACAAGTCATGTCTCTAAGGCTTACATACATCATACCACTAAAGTTAATTTTCAAAAGGATCCGTCGCAAGCTAAAATCCAAAGAAAACTAAAATTGACACACTTTCGGCTTGATCGTTGGCAAACTTATCCAGACGACTCCGGATGACGAAACGGACTGCCCGATCACATTCGGTACGTCGATTTTAGCTAGGAAGGACACCCATATCGCTATAGTTCTGCGCGCGGCGAACGCACAAAAATCGATGAACATGAATATTTAATTAAAGGGAGGCGAGTTCAGGTTCAACCCAGGTTCATTTCGGGCTGGACACGGGCTGAGTACAGGCTAAATATTCGAATTTTGAAGTTCAAATTTCAAACAAACCATTTCATCTCACCTTAATTGAATATAGTTAGGTGTTATCTTTTTACAATTGAGCCGGCTGCGTGAAACAAAACCATTTATTTCTCCGACAGACTTAGCATAACATAACTTTTGGAATTCCAGGGATACAAATTCTGCTTTTCTCCTTCGTCCTAGCATTTGGCCCCTCCTCTTCGCCTCTTCCGCTCGAGACTCACCTGCTCGCCTCCTCTACTCCCTGCACAGAAGCGCTCGCCTCCTCCCCGCGCCGAAGACCCCCGCTTGCCTCCTCTCTTCCTTGTGCCAAACAACCGCTCGCCTCCTCTCTTCCCCAAGCCAAACAGCCGCTCGCTCTCCTCACGTCTCTCGGCTCACCTCCCTGGATAGAAGCCCTAGCCGGCCTCCTCCTCCTCCTCGCCAGCGACTGCGTCCGACTACCTCCTTTCCCATTTCTTCTCATTCCTTGTTGTGTTTTTGCTGTGCCGAAGAAAAGTGAGGCTCAGGTATCTTCTTCCAGCTATTGTATTATTTGGTTATCAAATTGTTTATATAAATTGGAAATGGAATCCGCTTCCTTAGCCATCCTATCTTGATCAATCAGACTCATCAGTCTCTCTTCCCATCTTTCGTATAGCTTTGATGTATTTCTATTGATAACATTGGATTCAACATGTATTACATAAAATCATGGAAGTGAACTCCAAGAATATGAGAACCTAGTTCTTATTTTTTTCTAGTTTCATTCATTTAAGGGGCTGCCTGGGCTTGACGTACAATTTCATGAAGGAAATAGGATGATTTTCTTGTAGGATCTTGTCCAATTGTTACAAGGCATGTTTCGTTTTCATACGGATCTCCTCCCTCTGNTTATACATATATACATATATACATACATATACACATATATACATACATATATACATATCTACATACATATATACATGTATACATATCTACATACATATATACATCCATACATGTATACATATGTACATACATACATATGTATACATATGTACATACATTCATACATCCATACATGTATACATATGTACATACATACATATGTATACATATATGTACATACATACATATGTATACATATGTACATACATACATATATTGAAATCTATATATCATGTAGTATATATATATATATATATATATATATATATATATATANATTGCCCTCTCTGAAATCATTTTCTAAGACCTATTAGTCTGAATTCTGTCATCAACTAATTTTGTATTGGTTATAATTATATTCATCATATGCCATTTTGTATTTAATAATCAATTAGCATGAAAGAGGAAAAAATCTTATTAAAAATATTTCGCTAGCTTCTGCTGCATAGTTCTAAAATAATCTTATGAACGCATTCCAATTGAAGAACTTCATGATCTGGGTCAAAAAATGCTCAACTAAGCGAGAATTCTTGCTCAACCATTGGGGCTATGGTTAAACTCACTAAGGTGTTCTTGTAGTTTAACTCCATCACTATTTAAATTTAATGATAGTTACATGGTTATGTTATCAAATACTAAATATCAATAACGTGCAAATCGCTCGAGGCTTCTCAAGATTCAAGATTAAGCATGCAAAAAAGAAAAACAAAGGACATGCCATCATCATAAGCTCAAAATATAATCAATTTCTATGTTAGCAAAACAATCTGATGCTATCCTTCGTTGAAGGTTAGAACATCAGAAATTGACTATGTTTGAGGCCAATCTGTAATAATTTAACCTTTTGTGAACTACTCTGCAATCCTTTGGAATAGACCTTAAAATCTAAGAGCATGACTTATGATAAGTTTTGTGCTTCTCTTTTAAAGGTCAACTTTCAACGCCATAGAGCATTACAAGTCTCACCATCATCTTATAAAATTTTCCTTTCAGTCTAAGTGACACTTTTTTATCACGCAATAGGCCTGAAACATTCCTCCAATTCAAACAACCAACTTGAATTCTACTAATAACATCCCATCAATATCACCATCACTTTGAACAATAGACCCGTGATATCTAAAGCGATTAATGTCATGATTTTTTTGATAAGTTTTACATTGGCTGTCATATACTTAACGCAACCCTCTACTTTTCACATCCGGGCTTGGGATCGACAATGACAATGTTTGCTTTATGAATTAATAAAATTTAAAGATATTTATCACGATTCCCTTGTCCTTATCATGGTTGTTGCCATCAAGAAGCAAGAGAATCGATGAACTTTAATATGTTTTTAATAAATATGTTATCACGAATCTCGAGGATAATCCCACGGCCCCGGCGGAGGAAGACAACGTAGCATCGTGGGAACCTGCCTGGGACAATCCGATATCCCATTCCTAGTCGACCAGCTCCCATAGACCGGGAGAAAAGAGTTTCTCAGATGGATTGAATACAACTACCTTTTTAAAAATCAACCTGTCGGCACAAGTCTCACGCAGATAAATACGACCTTTTTTCCTAGTTTAGCTGGTTGAGCGAAGCGGATCACCCGAGCACGAAATAGTTGGTCGGAGCTTTCCGCCTGATCTGTACAGGGATTAACTTTTATAATTAGTCAAATCGACAGTTTATACTAGGCCCCCCAGCAAACGGCCGCTCGACCTAAATGAAGCCAAGCAGGAGGCTGCCATGGGCACCGACTTTGTTCGGCCCAACATCTTCTTAGGGACCTGAACTTGTCCGGTCGGAAGCCTTTCACGGTCCTTACCTCATCCGACTAGTATTCTTGAAGATTCCCGACCCAATATTCAGGTATTGACTAAAATACTCCCGTCGTATCTACATATATTAAGGGTACAACATGTAATTATACTCCCCTCATTCCTATAAATTGGGGTGCATTTCATGAATAAATGTTACACGATATTTACTGCTTTATACTGTGCTTTTGCTCTGCTTTCTCTCTCTCTCCTTAGCACCGTATTCCTTAGGTTTGTCTCCCAGACAATTTTGGATTCAACAGTAAGGGATCAAATAGGAAATTGATCCATGTTACTGTAGCTGCGTGTCATGACGGTACGCTCCCGCGTCAGAGATCCACCACTTGTTCCTCATAAAAGAAAGATGGTAGAATACTTAGAGAAAATTAGAGAATAAAATCTCCATATACACAAAACACAAGCAAAATCTGCAAAAACAGGAAAATAATAAGATATAATTAGCTCCCCCTCATAAACAACCCCTCAAGGAAATTTCCCGTTGCAGATCTTATGGGACAAGATCACCCATATACAGAATTGCAGAATCCTCTGTAACCAGTATAGCTCCCGCGTCAATGATATTGAAGCGTTAGTTGGCTTTCAGCAAGGGCCAAATAATCTTTTTTTATCTTATATATATATGCTTTTATTAATTGCTATAATAAGCTTGGTAGTATGTAAAACCTGCCGTCATTTATTTCGGTATTGAATTTGCAAACTACATTCAAGTTTTTTTATTATAATAAGAAACATCTTGAAGTTTTGTTCCTTTAGAGTCTAATTTCTTCGTTCTACTATTTTGTCTTTCAGTTTTGGGGTTGTTTCTCAATCTCCTTTTTCCATGTTCAATTTCTTTTGGTTTTTTCAGGCAAAACAGAATATGCTTATGTTCGAGTGAGAGAATATGCACGAAATGCTTTGGAGGTTTGCTGCTGCATTCTCTTTGTATATATAAACTGTTATTATTTTATAACCTTACAAAAATATTGGGTGTTTCTGGCAAGCTAGTATATTATTCGTGTACTTGCATGTTTGCAATGTGATGCAACTTGTTGATTCATCCTCATTCTCATTAGCAGCACTANACCTCATTCTCATTAGCAGCACAATTATGTATGCCGTATATGAATACAGACCGCATCAGTGATGAATGTAAGATGATGAAACTATGCTGAAATAAACAGGTGAAGTGCACATGAAAAAGGTTACCGATAGCTAGCCTGAATAATAGGCTTAGATTTATAAACATGGATGGAGATTAAGGAAATAAAATTGAAGATGGATTCATAGTGCTAGCTAAACAGGTTAGTTGCACGCAATTTTTTGACAATGGCTTACTATTAGCATAGATTTGTTATGCTGTTTCAAAAATATGTTTCATTGCCATCTGACTGAGGTGTCACAAAAACTTAATGATGAGCTAGATAATGGCTTGACAAGGAGTCACAAAGTGCAATATAACTATTTAAAGATGTTCTAAAGAACATGAATTTGGCAAAATAGCTACACTATATTGACCTCATTTTCAGTGAGGTCTTAGTTTCTTCCTCCTAGAATGTAGGATCTAGCTTCAGGAGTTTTATATTGACTATCTTAGCAGATTAGTAATGGAGCCCACCTCACATAAAATTTCAAACCACTTCTTGACCCATTTTTGTGTAAACCTCACGTGAGTGGTCCCAAGCACTCAACTTTTAGTTGGAAGGGATAAGGACCAACATGCGCAGAGTGAAAAAATGAGTTCCTATAGGATCAGGTGGCCTTTGGAATACCTCTTTCGACTTTCACACACGCGCAAGCACAACAATTCATACATTCAATGCATATAAACATTACAAGTCATGTCTCTAAGGCTTACATACATCATACCACTAAAGTCAACTTTCAAAAGGATCCGTCGCAAGCTAAAATCCAAAGAAAACCAAAGTTGACACACTTTCCACCTGATCGTTGGCAAACTTATCTAAACGACCCCGGATGACGAAACAGATTGCCCGATCATATTCGGTACGTGGATTTCAACTAGGAAGGACACCCATATCGCTATAGTTCTGCGCGCGGGCGAACGACACAAAAATTGATGAACATGAATATTTAATTAAAGGGAGGCGAGTTCAGGCTCAACCGAGGTTCATTTCGGGCTGGACACGGGCTAAATGATTTCGAATTTCGAAGTTCAAATTTCAAACAAACCATTTAATCTCACCTTATTGAATATAGTTAGGTTTTATCTTTTTACAATTGAGCCGACTGTGTGAAACAAAACCATTTATTTCCCCGCCAGACTTAGCATAACGTTACATTTGATATTCCAGGGATACAAATTCCGCTCAGCTCCTTCCTGGCATTTGGGCCCTCCTCTTCGCCTCTTCCGCTCGAGACTCACCTGCTCGCCTCCTCTCCTCCCTGCACAGAAGCCCTTGCCTCCTCCCCACGCCGAAGACCCCCTCTTGCCTCCTCTCTTCCTTGTGCCAAACAACCACTCGCCTCCTCTCTTCCCCGAGCCAAACAACCGCTCGCTCGCCTCACGTCTCTCGGCTCACCTCCCTGGATAGAAACGCTAACCGACCTCCTCCTCGCTAGCGACTGCGTCCGGCTATCTCCCTCCCCATTTCTTCTCATTCCTTGTCGTGCTCCTGCTGTGCCGAAGAAAAGTGAGGCTCAGGTATCTTCTTCCAGCTATTGTATTATATGTTTATCAAATTGTTTATATAAATTGGAAATGGAATCCGCATCCCTGGCCATCCTATCTTGATCAATCAAACTCATCAGTCTCTCTTCCCTCTTTAGTTTCCCCATCTCTCATATAGCGTTGATGTATTTCTATTGATAACATTGGATTCAACATGTGTTACATAAAATCATGGAAGTGAACTGCAAGAGTATGAGAACCTAGTTGTTATTTTTTTCTAGTTTCATTCATTTAAGGGGCTGCCTGGGCTTGACCTACAATTTCATAAAGGAAATAGGATGATTTTCTTGTAGGATCTTGTCCAATTGTTACAAGGCATGTTTCTTTTTCATACGGATCTCCTCCCTCTTTATATAAAATTCTCAGGCAATACATTAAGCATGGGTAGGTGGAAGGAATATCAGTCGAAATAAGGATATGTTTTTTTTTGGTTGTTGCAATGCTACGAAATGAGTGAATACGTCTTAGGCAAATGTTTAGCATTCTAATAATTTTAGGCAAGTAAATGTTTATATAGTTGGGAGTGGTACTGGCTTTCATGCATCATGCATTCTAGAGTATATAGTACTGTCCTATCTTTGAATTGATTATGAAATATACCTATGCAGGGGAAATTTACATACTGACTTGCATACAAAAGAATGATAATATCTTGCGTTGGTGATTTCTTTGATACGCCATGCAAGATTCGTATGCCACAGATATAAAATTTTGGTGCTAAGTATGTAAATATTTGAAAAATTTGATGATGGGAATGTAGGGGCGCGTCGAAGCTCTTAATAATCTTATTGTAGTGGAAATCTGAATTCTTTTTTTTTGTACATGTTCGAAATCAAAACCCACATGGACCAACTTTATGCAAATCGGATATTTATTCGGGCACTAACCATTCTTGCATGTTCATATGTTTGGCATCGATTTTTGGTGGAAAAAAAAACTACATATGATGTTTTGGCCATATACTTTTTTTCTTGATAAACATTGTTTTTGTTATATATTTTTTGGTGATTTCAAATGCTTCGTTGCTGATTTTGTGTTTCGAGCACTCAAACGCAAATGCTACAAGGCTCTAGATGATCGTTAGTCCATGGCTTGAATGCCTCTTTGTGGGTCTATGTTCTTTTATGTTCGAACAGTATTTTGGGTGCTATCCTTGCTCGATACTTTCACTGTTTTGGGGGCGATCCTTGCGTGATACTTTCACTGTTTTGGGAGTTTTTAAAATTGTTGTTTGGGGGCATTGAAGATGCCATAGAAGTGCTCTTTGGGAGTGTTAAAAGTATTTTGGGGGCTGTCCTTGCTCGATACCCACTCGTTGTTCTACCCTTTTGTTTGGCTGATTTTGGGAGATTGGTCAGTTTTCTCTCTTCTTCCCCTGTTTTTTTTTCTTTTTCTAGGGCTATGATAACTATGCTTATGTGTGCTAAAGTGGGAGAATAGAATGGTACTTTCTATACATCAATGACCTTCAATAAGGGGAGAGCAGGATCGATGATACCATTCACCAACTTTTGATGCGAAGTTCCCCCTAACTCTCTTTGGTTGCCAGGTAATTTGAACCCAATTGAAGGGAGCAACCAGTGGAGTATTTCAATTTTTTACACGCTTACGCGGATACTACACCCCTTCACGCATTTCCACATATTCTAAAAAAACAAATAAAAAAAAATCAATTTTCAAGAACACTATATTTGTCAGCTAAATAAACTGTACATGAATGAAAAGTTAAATAAACCTTTGAAAAAAATTATAAAGGTCCACTGGTTAATTGTTTCAATTGTGGTAAGGAGTTTCCCTGCTAAGATTGTTTGGGCAGTACTTCTATCCAAAGTTGGATTATAAAGCATGCAGCCCAGCTCTGAGCCTTCCCTGACTTGAATCTTTACAGGTCCTCTGCGAGCTTTCATGTGTCACCCGCTCATTTACATACGTATGCTCATGTTTGATGTGTTCATTAAATCCTTCGCTATACTTGCTTATTTTTACCTGTAATAGTAACACATTTGCAGCAGCAGCAGCAGACACGTCAGGTACACATTTACAGTTTATTTACTGCAAACTTATTGCTTTACTGCCACTTAATTTTATTATGCATGCTTTACATTATTTTCAAATAAAAAAAAGGATATTTGAAAATCAATATACACTTTTAAATCTTTTGAACGCACTTAATCTACTTCTTTTGGATTTACGAGAATCTCTCGGATGAGGTAACATACGGTTGGTAACAGGACTTCTCTGGTCAAAATAGACTTGACAACTCATTTAGACTAAGTAAATTTAAAAGAAAATAATGATGTTGGAATGATTGAAGCGTGAGATTTTATCCGGTGTCGCTCAAATTAAATTAAAATTCCCCCTTGAACAGTTCAACATTTGAATAATAACGAACAAACAAAAAATGTGACATATAAACCACAAGCCTCAAACCCTTAAACTCTGGAGCTACTACTACAATTTGAGGCTCAGAGCCAATTTCGTGGGAAACATGACGAGGAGCTTGGATCGAGCAATAAGAGGATCTTCTTCAGCAATTTCTCTCCCAAGTTTAAATAATAACTTATAAGACTTCGAGGTAGCTCTCCCAACACGACGTAAATCCTCACACTCTCTTTAGGCTCCTGTGCAACCAGGTTGTGCAGCGTAAGTTCTAACTCGCCATAGGTTCCGAGGTTCTCGTTTAGTACGACGTAAACCCTCATATCCCTCTAGGGTATTTTCTTAATCGTGTATTATGCAAGTGTAAGTCCAAAATAATAAAATTGTCAGAATTAAACACAAATAACATTGCCTCTAAAATGCAGCTTCACAATAGGATAGTTTGAGAAGTTACTGAGGCTCTCCTCTGGATCTTTGATGTGTTCTACCATTTTCTTCTTTTGACCCTTGAAAATAATTGTTCCTATTTGAGCCACTCCCACTTGCTTTTCCACCCCCTTTCGTGAAAACCTAAACATTGAATTCTTGAAGACTAGTACCTCTGATCATTATGAGAAATTTTCTTAAGTTATCTCAGTTGTTTGAGATGTAATTAATTGTAGGGGTTTGCCTCTATAGAGAACTTGGAGCCCAGGTAAAATAAACCTTATCTATTCTTTATATTAGGTAGGGGGGCTTGTCGGTCACACATAAAAGGTTCACAGACCAAACGAATATCACAAATCTCTTAATTTGCATGATTGGGTCCATCGCCGAGGTATACACTTATCTTCCAGGAAGGTGTAGTATTCGCGGTATCAGACACGATTATGTAAACTATTGGTTGAATGAGATCCATTCGGTCACATTTTTAACAATTAAAACAAACTATTTTCAAAAATTAAAAAATATGTACATTTTATATTAGATTAATTTTTTAATCTTATATTTTCAAAAGAAGTTGACCGACACACTAGTAGGTAGAGGCCTTGATTTAGTATAATGTTAAAATACATGAGCTATTTATAAAAAAAATATGTAAGTTATTTTTCAAAGTAGAAAAGTTCTGGAAATTTAGTCTATTTAGAGGTTTGAGCTTGAGCTGCTTTATACCATTTTAAAACATGTTCCACATATGAGGACACGTAAAATATTTCTAAATTTATAGCAGTTTCACATTGTTTCCTGATTTTGTCATGACTTCCGTTATTATAGTCGGATAAATCATTTAAACTTTTTTTTCAATGTATTCTTGCTTGTTATCATCAAAATTGAGTTCATAATTGTGTGGGACTGTGGGATTAAGGACTTAATAATTTTTCTTCTTTTAATAAATAATTAAAACCAACATTGAAAGCATACTAACATAGGATCAAGGTATGAGAAACCTTTGAGATATTGCATGTAGAATTTGAAATATTTTTGCTAATAAAAAATATTATATGCATTGCATTGAACTGCATTGAATATTATAAAGAAAAAAGTTACATTAATCCATACGAAGATAATAGTTTGCCCGGAAATGACTTGACTAGTAATCTATATTGATTGATACGAGCCAATATTGAAAGCCAGGACATAGCTATGACAACGGCTGTGTTAGATTTTACTCAATTACTCTTCATTCTTTCTTTCACTTCATTTTTCATATCAAAAGATTCTAGAGCGTGTGAAAGGCAACACAAAAAATTAACCCTGACTTGCAAAAACGTAAAAATTTGAAAATTTCACCTTCCATCTTTTAAAAAAATTGTGCAAATAGACTAATGATGAAATGAGATGGAATATGTTACAAATTATAATGGCATATAATTAGAAACACATTCACTCTTCTTTGTCTTCATACTAATATTGATTCACTTGCCTCTAATGGTTGCAGCTCCACATGGTATTTTCTTTTCCTAGCATCCATATTTCTGAAAATTAATAAATACCATGTAAGAATAAAAATGCATAGATGAATTTTCTTTTTTTATTCTACCATGTTTCATATGGAGAGAGGTGTTTATATTTCTATAATTAGAAGTGTGGTTCTGTTTGCCTTACTCTCTCTGCTTTGCACTCCATGTATCTTTACTCCACTGTACATCTACTCACGTCCTTATGAATCCATTTATACTACTAGCTAGAGTTATAGTCTTAAGTAAACAAATCACATTGGCATGTTGACCAATATTGCTTGAAGTTCCTTTTTCTCTAATGATGCTGTACGAGTCAATTAAAGTTGTTTAGCAATACAAAAAAAAAAAAAAAAAAAAAAAAAAAAAAAAAAAAAAAAAAAANAAAAAAAAAAAAAAAAAAAAAAGATGTCTCAAGTACATTGATTTTTTTGATAAAAGTTCAAAATTTAATTCCTCGAACCCTTGAAGATAGCTTTTTCTATGATATACAAGGGCAGCACGCGTGCTCCATTTTATATTTTTGATCTTATCTGTTAGCTGATGGAAAACTTAAACCAAATAAAATAAGATTGTTATAAAAATAATTATAGCTAATTTTGTAAAAGATTCATAACTATGTAAAGATGATCATATTGAAATTTTGTTTATCATTTTCATGCAATGTGCTATTTTTGCCTTGGTTTAGCAAGTCTATGCCTTTTTTTGCTATAGTTTGTGTAAGTGTTTGGTCATGAGGTTATTGGGAGGAATAATAAGATGGGTCTGGGTAGGATTTTTTTCTAGGATACTGAGGTTGTGTGGGTAAGTGCCGACCTAACATAAGAAGAATTGTAGTATATAGATAAAGAATAGATAAAGAACATAGGGTGTTAGTGAGAAGGATGAAAATTGTTCAAATGATGCTGTATATGCATCTGTGGGGAGAGGTAGAAGAGTGGCATATGAATTGGTAGCGTAGCATGGGTCGTAGTGTCACGACACTTAACGAGGTTTAAATTTTTTGAAGACCGGATAGGCGGTCGGACGGTGATAATCAAAATTTTCTACAACTACCAGTTTATAATCCAAATAAAATGAAAATTTAAAAAAATAAAAGTAATACAATAAAATTTATCTTAGTTCAGGTTGTTTGTCTTATATGTATTTTCTTCTTTATTTTATATTTTAGTCAAATGATTACGCCTGAATGTTAATTTAAAATAAAACGTGGCACAACCACCAGTGGATACTCATATTTTTAAACAACAGTAACTGAATAAAAAAATAAACATGCATTGTTGTGAAACTTTTAATAATTCAGTATAACATAATTTGATAATTTATATATATGAATATTTCCAATTAAGATATTTTTAAACCATTATTATGTCATATTATATCATTTTCATATCTATATTATTTTATACATGACATCACATTAGCACCTAAAATTTTATCTAGGTACATCAATTTCAATATTCTTTTCAAATTACATGCATAGATGTCTAAGCTCTCCCTGCTAGTACCATAAAAGTGTAAATTTCATCACAGTTAACATATAATGTAGTACATATCATTCATATGATCTCCGACAATTATATATTTTTTTCAATTAGTGCGCAGTATTAATTATTGCTAATAATTAATGAAAATGTGGTCAATAAAAAAAATAACATATAAATAATAATAATAAAAAAACTATACAAGTAGATTTATCGGTATCAGTAACTATTAGTACAACTTGTAAGAAGAAAATAAAATGCTACTAGCTCAAAAGTAAGATCACTCACTTCATGTAAAGCCCTATTTCAGTTACTCAGTGGAAGAAATGAACAGTCGGAAGAGGAAACAAGAAAACAAGAAAAGAGGAATTGCGGAAATAGAAGAAGAAGAATTGAGGAGTCGTGAAACTGAATAGGGAGGGAGAGGAAATGAACCGAAGGAGAGGAAGCGAAGGGTGTTGGAAGCCGAAAGTGTAAGTTCGTCTTATAAGTTGTCGGAGGCAGGAACTTACCAGAGAGTCGATTGACACTACGGAAAGAAGAAAAAAATGAGGAGACAAGTGGCTTACTTGGTGCATCATTTTACTCCACATCGTGCTTAAGCGGCTAACGACTGTCGCAAGTAGCAAGCGGAGGAAGGTGGCAGGTTCTCCCTGTCGTGCGGCTCATAGAGGGGAAGGAGACATGCGAGCAGTCTTTACCTATCTTGTGGTTTATAGGATCCCTAGATTGAGAGCTTGGAGAGGAAGGAAAGCTGCAGGATACTTCTATGTGTGAGGAGGAGAGTTCGAGTGTTTGACTGAGCCTCACTTGCTCGGTTTGAATTTTCTAGGACAAGACAATGTTTTTAAAAGAAGGTGATAAATTATATTAAATTATTTAAGTTATTATTTGAAATTATTTAAAATGGTATTTCATAAACTTGTTATATTGAATTAATTTCAATGTTTGTTAGCACTTGTTTAAGGTAATCAGTGAGAACGCTAAGGCAAGAAAAAGAAAATTTTGCGGCAGGAGGAAATCCATGTATCACACTCAATTAATGTTTATGTAATTAAATTAGTTTTAAAACCTGATTTAATTGTTTCTATGTTAAGCATGTTAGAAGTAAAGAGAAGGTAATTATTTAAATGATATATTGTATGACATATAGTAATACAAATATTTGAGGTGAATTAATATTAAAATAAAATTTTGTTTAAATTAGTTAGTTATACATTTCATTAACAAATAATAATAAAAAAATAAAGAAAAATAACTAAAAGAAATTAGATGAATATTTAGGTATATTTTTATATATTTACAATAGTAAATTAATTAATTTTTTATATGAAAACCATGTTTATATTAAGTTTATAATTTAAAAGAATCGATGTTAAGACAAATCAAGTAACTTATTAATCGATATCGAGATGAGTACTCATGTTCTTTTACTATGGTGATATTTTGCTTCTTTAAGACTGAATGAATTAATTAGTTCTTTCATTAGTTATCTAGTAAATGACTGCAAACTCATGATTTTTAATTCTAGTGAACTTTTGTACATATTGAACAAATGTTATGTGTGCACATCCTTATTGAATGATTTTGACTGCTATGCAAATGAGAAATGAATATTTTTTTTTAGAAAGTTATATTTTTATTGGATGCTTATATGTGCATGATTAACTATGTGGAGCCACCCCTTGATGATACTATATGAAAAATGATATTGATTTTGATATGTATTAATTGACACAATTTTTTGACGGTGCTCTGTGATAATTATATAGATATGAAATATTATTGATATAATTTTGATATATGCTCTTTGAATTACATGTTAAATATTTATATTTATTTATAAAGAAGCCTAATTTTCATGCATATTGTTCTTTTTTTCTTGTGTTGTTGTTTAGGAGTATTATTTTTTACAGACTTGTTTAGCTCATTATTATCTTAAATGAACTTTTTAGGTTAATTAAACCGTTAAAAATGTGCGATAGAAGGGAAAACATTTATAGAAGACACGATCAACCAATGATGAGGTAATATAAGTTGTACTGATTCATTTAATTTGATTAGTAACCCTTTCATCTATTAATTATTGACGAATATATAAAATTTAATTCACAACATTCGATCGTCCGTTCATGCTTCGGTTAATTCCAATTTCCGGTCCGGGTGATGACAATTCTTATGCATAAGTCATGATCTTGATCTCTTAACTTTTTCATAAAAAAATTCTTTAATCCATGATTTCATTCATAACATTACAACTAACATAAAAGTTTTCAATACACATAATTATCTTAAATAGAAATGACAAACACTCAGCTCCTTTATAGGACCCAACTCTCTTTGCTTAATTCCAAAATATGGAAATCCTTCAAGTTCAACTTCCTGGTTTCAACTATCATAAAAATTTATTTCTAACTGTTAATTTTATATTTAATATCTTTTCAATTAAATCGGTAATCTAAAAAATAACATAATAAAACTCTAACCTTAGATTTCTTACCATAGGCTTGGCTGTCTCTTGCACAAAACCCTCTTCATGAATGGTACCTCTCTATTCTTCCTTTTTACTTTATATAGAAACTCATGTTACGACCCGACTTCGGTCTTGGAATTAAAAAAGCGGAAATCGACGGTGGAAATTAAATTTTCATATATTCATTTTCTATAAATAACATTTTTATAATGAAAGAGCTACTATATATTAAAAAATTAAAATAAAACAATTAAATTTACGCGATTGCCTGAGGTGAAATTGTGCATACTTGGTCCTGACTCATATTATTCTATTGGTACAATGGTTTACCTTATAAACATTATAATTGTCTGGGGTGGTAGTATAATATTTATGCGTGCGGTTATATTGGGGTACACTGTCTGTACTATAAGGGGGAGAACTTCCTCTAGCACACACAGAAGCATTCAAATATACATTACTTAATTGTTCAGATCATACATTCTTTTTATTTGAAACAGTTTACTTCTATCTACTAATGAGTAAAACACAATCTTAATAAATCTATAGGTCATGCAATAAATTGATATATATATATATATATA
>JXCR01132643.1:46989-105684 GCA_002079205.1 Phalaenopsis hybrid cultivar
ATATATATATATATATATGTATATATCTATATATATGTATATATCTATATATATGTATATATCTATATATATATATATGTATATATATATACATATATTGAAATCTATATATCATGTAGTCACATAAAATTTCTTTTAGGAAAAATATAGTAGAACTCCTTACACATAATTGCTAATATGCATCTTTCATAAATAATAATATGAAGTGTCATTTTAATATATGTTTCAATGATATATAACTTGAAGTATGTAACATTGAAATAAAATACTTCTAGAAATAAGAATTACTACTATAATTTAGAAACATAATTACTCAATTCGAGCTTATTTGATGATTCATGAAGACACCTAATATTTAATTTTCTTGTATATTTTGTGTCTATAAAGTCAAATTATAATATCATTTTAATTCTACATTTATTCTCAAAAGCTTGAAGTACTACCCAATTACACAATATTTTAAGTATTGACATATCCTCGGATTAGAAGACATGAATAGAACTTTCCTCAATTTATCTCTTTTGTTTTTCTGCAATGTAATAGTTCCTTCCACCTTTTAGCTGTTGACCTCAACTTGCCAAAATCTGATAACCTTCAATAAACTTTACTATTCCTAATTATTAATATCTATTTAAAGTAATCACTCATAACTTAAATAGGAAACTCTAATATGATTTAAGTTGGTAAATCTTCTCATTTTCAGATTCGAATATTTTCCACTTCAAATTTCTAATAATATTAAATAATAAAACTTATTTTAATACATTTATTTGACAATATTTAACCTTCAAGTGAACATTTACCGTAAATGAAATCACAACTTCATTCTTCAATTTTAGTAATCCTTTATCTAAAAATTTATGATTAAATAAAATTTAGTATTAACATTTAATAGTTTTTGCAAGTAAAGTAATTAATTAATCTAAAAAAATAAAATGCATTAAAATCTCTAACCTATACCTTATATATATCGACTCGATTCAGACTGCTTTACTCGCATGGAGCATCCTCCCTTCCTCTGTGCCAATTGACTTGCTCTATTACGATGCCAATCCTTATAGATTAGTCTTATTATAACATAAGAACATTTAATTAAATAATTAAATATTTTATAATAAAAATAATATCTTATAAAGATCTTGATTTGGCTTCTTCATTGTTCACGCTTGCGAAGCTTCCACCTTATTGTTGTGGCTGTCCAACATGCGACTCGCTCCATTCTTCCATAAGCACTTCTCTTAAAAGTGGTTGTCTCCCTTCACCTTCTACTACTTTCTCTTCTTAGATGTCCGCACAACCTATTCACCTTTCACGTTCTTTTTGTCTTCCCTTGCCGTAGACCCACACAGCGTGATAACACTCGCATCAAGCTTTCTGGACGCAAGTTTCCCACCGGACCTCTTCTTGTGCACGTTCTTGCGTTGCCTCTTGCAAACAGCTTCGACACACCAACGACCACACAGATCCACCGCAAGCAACTGGGTCAATTCCCTTCTTCAATTAGCTAGGGCACGTTGCTTCCTTATCTCACACTACAATCACTAGTAAATTCCTTTTGCTTATTACTTCTTCTGAGATGCTTTCCACTTGTCTACTTCTCGCTCTCCCTCTCCTTATATTTCTCTCGTTCCTTCATTGGTTCTGATAGCTCACTTGGGTGAGACACTCATCTCCGTAAATTGAAAACGCTGAGGCGATTGTTCAAACCGACACATACATTAGGTAAAATATTTTTTTTAAATTAATTAGTCTTTTTGTTTTCATTTACTNTCTATGTGGGGGAAATTTACATACTGACTTGCATACAGAAGAATAATAATATCTTGCGTTGGTGATTTCTTTGATACGCCATGCAAGATTCGTATGCCACAGATATAAAATTTGGGTGCTAAGTATGTAAATATGTGCAGAATTTGATGACGGGAATGTAGGGGCGCGTCGAAGCTCTTAATAACCTTATTGTAGTGGAAATCTGAATTTTTTTTTTTTGGTACATGTTCGAAATCGGAGCCCACATGGGCCGGCTTTATGCAAATCTGATATTTATTCGAGCACTAACCATTCTTGCATGTTCATATGTTTGGCATCGATTTTTGGAGAAAAAAACTATATATGATGTTTTGGCCATATACTTTTTTTCTTGATAAACGCTGTTTTTGTTATATATTTTTTGATGATTTCAAATGCTTCGTTGCTGATTTTGTGTTTCGAGCACTCAAACGCAAATGCTACGAGGCTCTAGATGATTGTTAGTCTATGGCTTGACTGCCTCTTTGTGGGTCTATGTTCTTTTATGTTCGAACGCTATTTTGGGGGCCATCCTTGCTCGATTCTTTCACTGTTTTGGGGGCTATCCTTGCGTGATACTTTCACTGTTTTGGGAGTTTTTAAAATTGTTGTTTTGGGGCATTGAAAATGCCATAGAAGTGCTGTTTGGGAGTGTTAAAAGTATTTTGATGGCTGTCCTTGCTCGATACCCACTCGTTGTTCTACCCTTTTGTTTAGCCGATTTTGGGAGATCGGTCAGTTTTATCTCTTCTTCCGCCGTTTTATTTTCTTTTTTTAGGGCGATGATGACAATGCTTATGTGTGCTAAAGTGGGAGAATAGAATGATACTTTCTATACATCAATGACCTTCAATGAGGGGAGAGCAAGATCGATGATACCATTCACCAACTTTTGATGCGAAGTTCCCCCTGACTCTCTTTGGTTGCCAGGTAATTTTAACCCGATTAAAGGGAGCAACCGGTGGACTATTTCAATTTTTTACATGCTTACGCGGATACTACACCCCTTCACGCATTTCCACATATTCTAAAAAAAATAAATAAAAAAAAGAAATCGATTTTCAAAAACACTACCTTTGTCCGCTAAATAAACTGTACATGCATGAAAAGTTAAATAAACCTTTGAAAAAAATTTTAAAGATCCACTGGTTAATTGTTTTGATTGTGGTCAGGAGTTGCCCTGCTAAGATTGTTTTGGTCGGTACTTCTATACAAAGTTGGATTATAAAGCACGCAACCCAGCTCTGAGTCTTTCCTGACTTGAATCTTTACAGGTCCTCTGCGAGCTTTCATGTGTCACCCGCTCATTTACATGCGTGTATGTTCATGTTTGATGTGTTCATTAAATCCTTAGCTATACTTGCTTATTTTTACTTGTAATAGTAACACCTTTGCAGCAGCAGCAGACACGCCAGATACATATTTACAGTTTATTTACTGTAAACTTATTGCTTTACTGCCACTTAATTTTATTATGCATGCTTTACATTATTTTTAAATAAAAAAATGGATATTTGAATATCAATATACACTTTTAAATCTTTTGAACGCACTTAATCTACTCCATTTGGATTTACGGGACTCTCTCAGATAAGGTAACCTACGGTTGGTAATAAGACTTCTCCGGTCAAAATAGACTTGACAACTCATTTAGACTAAGTAAATTTAAAAGAAAATAGTGATGTTGGAATGATAGAAGCGTGAGATCTTATTCGGTGTCGCTCAAATTAAATTAAAATTCCTCCTTGAACAGTTCAACATTTGAATAATAACGAACAAACAAAAAATGTGACATATAAACCACAAACCTCAAACCCTTAAACCCTGGAGCTACTACTACAACATGAGGCTCAGTGCCAACTTCTTGAGAAGCATGACGAGGAGCTTGGATAGAGCAACAAGAAGATCTTCTTCAGCAATTTCTCTTCCTAGTCTAAATAATAACTTATCGGACTTCGAGGTAGCTCGCCCAACACGACGTAAATTCTCACACTCTCTTTAGGCTCCTATGCAACCAGATTGTGCAGCGTAAGTTCTAACTCGCCTTAGGTTCCGAGGTTCTCGTCTAGTACGACGTAAACCCTCATATCCCTCTAGGGTATTTGCTTAATCGGGTATTATGCAAATGTAAGTCCAAAATAATAAAATTGTCAGAATTAAACACATAAAGAACATCGCCTCTAAAATGCAGCCACATAATAGGATAGTTTGAGAAGCTACTGAGGCTCTCCTATGGATCTGTGATGTCTTCTACCGTTTTCTTCTTTTGACCCTTGAAAATAATTGTTCCTACTTGAGCCACTCCCACTTGATTTTCCACGCCCTACCGTGAAAACCTAAACCTTAAATTCTTGAAGACTAGTACATCTGATCATTATGAGAAATTTTCTTAAGTTACCTCAGTCATTTGATATGTAATTAATTGTGGGGGTTTGTTTCTATAGAGAACTTGGAGCCCAGGTAAAATAAACCTTATCTATTCTTTATATTAGGTAGGGGAGCTTGTCGGTCACACATAAAAGGTTCGCAGACCAAACGAATGTCACAAATCTCTTAGTTTGCATGATTGAGTCCATCGTCGAGGTATACACTTATCTTCCAGGAAGGTGTGGTATTCGCGGTATCAGACACGATTATGTAAACTATTAGTTGAATGAGAGCCATTCGGTCACATTTTTCAAAATTAAGACAAACTATTTTCAAAAAAAAAAATATGTACCTTTTATATTAGATTAATTTTTTAATCTTATGTTTTCAAAAGAAGTTGACGGACACACTAGTAGGTAGAGGGTTGATTTAGTATAATGTTAAAATACATGAGTTATTTATAAAAAAATATGTAAGTTATTTTTCAAAGTAGAAAAGTTCTGGAAATTTAGTCTATTTAGAGGTTTGAGCTTGAGCTGCTTTATACCATTTTAAAACATGTTCCACATATGAGGACGCTTAAAATATTTCTAAATTTATAGCAGTTTCACATTGTGTCCTTATTTTATCATGAGTTCCGTTATTATAGTCGGATAAATCATTTAAACTTTTTTTCAATGTATTCTTGCTTGTTATCATCAAAATTGAGTTCATAATTGTGTGGGACTGTGGGTTTAAGGACTTAATAATTTTTCTTCTTTTAATAAATAATTAAAACCTACATTGAAAAGCATACTAACATAGGATCAAGGTATAAGAAACCTTTGAGATATTGCATGTAGAATTTGAAATATTTTTGCAAATAAAAAATATTATATGCATTGCATTGAACGGCATTGAATATTATAAAGAAAAAAGTTGCATTAATCCATACGAAGATAATAGTTTGCCTAAAAATGACTTGACTAGTAATCTATATTGATTGATACGAGCCAATATTGAAAGCCAGGACATAGCTATGACAACGGCTGTGTTAGATTTTACTCAATTACTCTTCATTCTTTCTTTCACCTCATTTTTCATATCAAAAGATTCTAGAGCGTGTGAAAGTCAACACAAAAAATTAACCCTGACTTGCAAAAACGTAAAAATTTGAAATTTTCACCTTCCATCTTTTTAAAAAATTGTGCAAATAGACTAATGATGAAATGAGATGGAATATGTTACAAATTATAATGGCATATAATTGGAAACACATTCACTCTTCTTTGTCTTCATACTAATATTGATTCACTTGCCTCTATTGGCTGCAGCTCCACATGGTATTTTCTTTTCATAGCATCCATATTCCTGAAAATTAATAAATACCATGTAAGAATAAAGATACATAGATGAATTTTCTTTTTTTATTTACCATGTTTCATATGGGGAGAGGTGTTTATATTTCTATAATTAGAAGTGTGGTTCTGTTTGCCTTACTCTCTCTGCTTTGCACTCCATGTATCTTTACTCCACTGTACATCGACTCACGTCCTTATGAATCCATTTATACTACTAGCTAGAGTTATAGTTTTAAGTAAACAAATCACATTGGCATGTTGCCAATATTGCTTGAAGTTCCTTTTTCTTCTAATGATGCTGTATGAGTCAATTAAAGTTGTTTAGCAATACAAAAAAAAAAAAAAAAAAAAAAAAAAAAAAAAAAAAAAAAAAAANAAAAAAAAAAAAAAAGTCTCAAGTACATTGATTTTTTGGATAAAAGTTCAAAATTTAATTCCACGAAGATAGCTTTTTCTATGATATACAAGGAGCAGCTCACGTACTCCTTTTTATATTTTTGATCTTATCTGTTGCCTGATGGCAAATTTAAACCAAATAAAATAAGATGATCATAAAAATAATTATAGCTAATTTTGTAAAAAATCATAACTATGTAAAGATGATCATATTGAAATTTTGTTTATCATTTTCATGCAATGTGCTATTTTTGCCTTGGTTTAGCAAGTCTATGCCTTTTTTTGCTATAGTTTGTGTAAGTGTTTGGTCATGAGGTTATTGGGAGGAATAATAAGATGGGCCAGGGTAGGATTTTTTTCTAGGATACTGAGGTTGTGCGGGTAAGTGCTGACCTAACATAAGAAGAGTTGTAGTATATAGATAAAGAATAGATAAAGAACATAGGGGGGTAATGAGAAGGATGAAATATGATCAAATGATGTCGTATATGCATCTGTGGGGAGAGGTAGAAGAGTGGCATATGAATTGGTAGCGTAGCATGGGTCGTAGTGTCACGACACTTAACGAGGTTTAAAATTTTTGAAGACCGGACTGGCGGTCGGACGGTGATAATCAAAATTTTCTATAACTAGCAGTTTATAATCCAAATAAAATGAAAATTAAAAAAAATAAAGTAATACAATTAAATTTATCTTAGTTCAGGTTGTTTATGTCTTATATATGTATTTTCTTCTTTATTTTATATTCTAGTCAAATGATTACGTCCGAATGTTAAATTAAATTAAAACGAGGTGCGACCACCAGTGGATACTCATATTTTTAAACTACAGCAACTGAATAAAAAAAATAACATGCATTGTTGTGAAACTTTTAATAATTTAGTATAACATAATTTGATAATTTTTATATATGAATATTTCCAATTAAGATATTTTAAAACTATTATTATGTCATATTATATCATTTTCATATCTATATTATTTTATGCATAACATCACACTCGCATCAAGCTTTCTGGAAGCAAGTTTCCCACCGGACCTCTTCTTGTGCACGTTCTTGCGTTGCCTCTTGCAAGCAGCTTTGACACACCAACGACCACACAGATCCACCGCAAGCAACTAGGTAAATTCTCTTCTTCTTCAATTAGCTAGGGCACGATGGTTCCTTATCTCACACTACAATC
Organism: Phalaenopsis hybrid cultivar; assembly: GCA_002079205.1. Lineage (NCBI taxonomy): Eukaryota > Viridiplantae > Streptophyta > Magnoliopsida > Asparagales > Orchidaceae > Phalaenopsis > Phalaenopsis hybrid cultivar. Next base: position 54,065 of record JXCR01132643.1, read on the forward strand.
ACTAATAAATTCCTTTTGCTTATTACTTTTCTTGAGATGCTTTCCGTTTTTCTACTTCTCGCTCTCCCTCTCCTTATATTTCTCTCGTTTCTTCATTGGTTCTGATAGCTCACTTGGGTGAGACACTTATCTCTGTAAATTGAAAACACTGAGGTGCTTGTTCAAACCGACACATACATTAGGTAAAATATTTTTTTTAAATTAATTAGTCTTTTTGTTTTCATTTATTACAATTATTCTCATTATTATTCTTCTTCCTCGCCTTGCTTTCATCTCTCGTTCACGCTCTTGATTTCCTCTGGTTCAAATGAGATGCCCGATACTTAGGAAAAAATCGTTAAGTTTTTTTTTTGTTCGAACCAACCTATTAAAATTAAAAATTATTTATTTATTATTATATTTTTTTTTTCATTTATTATAAACTTTTATCACAACCTGATTCAGGACTTGAAATTTTCCAAGATTGGAACAGTTGTTCTGACTGTGATAATAAAAATTTTCTAAACTAACAATTTCTAAGATATTTGAAGTAATGCAATTACATTCCCCTTAGTTCAAGTGGTTCATGTTTGCTATAGATATTCTCTTCTTTCATACTTGCCTTCTAACCCGTTGATTAAATTTTAGGGGTTATTTTAAAATAAAATGGGCCATAGCAGCAATGAATACTCATACTTCTAAACTATAATAATATAATAAAAAAATATAAATGTCAGTTATAATTTTAATAATTCAGTATAAGAACATTTGAAAATTTATATTTATGGATATAACATATTAATATTTTTCAAAACCTTTATTATGTCATATCCTTTTTATATCTATATCATTTTATATACATTTGTCACAATTGCATCGTCTAAAATTTTATCAATTAAGATACATCAATATAAATGTCAGTTATTGAAATAAAGAGGCTTTCTCTCGCTTCTAACATAAACAGATGAACTCTATCAAAGTTAGCATGCACATGCAAGCGTGATATATAGTTCATATAACTCATAGGATCATCTCAGTCAATTAAATATATATCCTTAAAGTGGCAATTACATCCGTAGCACATGAAAAATTACTATTTACAAATTGAGCACCCTCTTTCATCCATTTTTCAAATTCTCACTCAAATATCAAAATTTATGATAAAACTTCAACTCGTATTTTTTATTTTGATCAAAATTTCATTGGTTTATTCGTGGCACGCGTAAATACATCGATTTGGGCTAAAAAATTTCACCAGGGTGTTAGATTTTTTTAAATAGCAATGTTTCTGGTACTAGGTATGCAATTATCCCATCTTTAAATTATTGTGTGGTAATAATTATTTTTAATATTTTATGACAATGTGAGTAATAAGAAGAACATATAATTCCAAAAGGAACTAATCTAGTTGATTTAATTGTATTAATAACTATCAGATCAACTATTAACAAAAAATAAAATTCTTCCATAGATTAAACGTAAGAGTACTCACTTCTTGCATAAGTCACGATCCAAATCTATAATTATTTGCATAAAAAAATTCTTTAATCCCTGATTTCATTCATAAGACTATTACTAACGCAAAAAATTTCAATAAAGATAATTATTTTAAATAGAAATGATATACATTCAGCTGGTTAAATGACTAACTCTTGCTTAATTTTGAAATTTGGAGATCCTTCCAATTCAGCTTCTTGATTTCAATTATCATAATTTTTTCAGATTGAATTTTAGGTTTAATATCTTTTCAATCAAATACTTATCCTAAAGGATAACATAAGAAATCCCTAACTTTAGGCTTGGCTTAGCTGCCTCGTTCAAAAAACCCTCTTTCTGAATGGCATCTCTCTGTTCTTCCTTTTTCCTTTGTCGAAGACACTCACAGTATGATTTCTTTCGCTCCAACTTTCCTTATCTCATTTGTACGTGGCCTGCATCCTTTCTAATAGGTTTGGCTCACTGCGTAGTATGAGGTGCCTTACTCGCAAGAAAAATCTTGCCCTTGAAATATCTTTCTTCATTAAGGACGCATAGATACACGTGACAACACCCTACCTTCTTTCTGAGCTGTGCCATTGTCCCTCCTTCTGCAAGCCAACACTGGAGTAGCGACGACTCCTCTTCTCCAGTTCTTTCACATGCGCTGCATACACGTGAAGTGCATTGCTCTAGACGCCGGTGAGTTTTCCTTCTTCTTCTTCCTTTGCTCACTTCGAGCTCTTTTTCACGGTCTGGAGTTCCTCCTTATGGTTCGAATGAGATACCCAATACTTAAGAAGAAACAATCGAGACGTTTTGTTCTCATTTGAATCAAACTATTAAAATTAAAAATTATTTTATTATTATTATTATTATTATTATTATTATTATTATTATTATTATTATTATTTCAATTATTACAAATAGTCATGGTGATAATAGTGTGGGTGGATTGGAGGTGATAGTGGTGATTGTAGTGGTAGTGCTAATGGTATCAATGTTCTTGCATTGCTTGCATAATATAGATTTACCCTTATGTTCATCACTTGCAACATATGACTACTGTATATATTTTTGAAAACTTATCAATTATTCTAATTTATAAGATACATAAAATTTAGAGCACTGATATTAAAAACAAAAACTTAATCATGTGCTAGCAGAGTTATGATAATGTGCAATGTACATAATAAAATCATGAAAATTCTTGACTAATCCAAGATACCTCTATACCTCTACCCGCACATTTTAAAATAGTGTTGGTAATGAAGTGTGCATGATGATTCTTGACATGAATGATGATGATGTGGATGTGCAAGGTTTTATAAATATTTCTTATGTTCAAATAAACATCAGATCTTAATTTAATGTCTGTTTATGACCATCAAAACTTAGTTAAGTGAACTGTCAGCTCATGGGGTTAACATTATGTATGCCTTTTTTTTTCTTGAGTTTGTGTTTTTCTTAATCTCTCTCTCTCTCTCTCTCTCTCTCTCTCTATATATATATATATATATATATATATATATANTTTAGAACACTGATATTAAAAACAAAAACTTAATTATGTGCTAGCAGACTAGAGTTATGATAATGTGCAATGTACATAATAAAATCATGAAAATTCTTGACTAATCCAAGATACCTCTATACCTCTACCCGCACATTTTAAAATAGAGTTGGTAATGAAGGGTGCATGATGATTCTTGACATGAATGATGATGAGATGTGCAAGGTTTTTTTCTTGAGTTTGTGTTTTTCTTAATCAATATATATATATGTATATATAAAATTAATTCGTCAATTAGTTGTGCTTTTCTTTGTCGAGAAAATCTAGTTTTGTTTTCCTTTTTCCTTTTAATCATTTTTGTCAATACAAGGATTTGTGAGCCTTTAACTTATGCATAGGTTTTGGCTGAGGATCTTCCAAATGTTTTATCTAGGATAACATTTCCAAAATCTATGCGCTGGAATTCCCAGGTATGCCCCAATTCCTGGTCTCTCCATTCATGTTCCAACCGCTTGGATTATCTTTTATTTATCTTCTCTTTTTTTTGTGCTTCAGTATGTNTTTTCTTTGTCGAGAAAATCTAGTTTAGTTTTACCCTTTTTTCTTTCAATCATTCTTGTCAATACAAGAATTTGTGAGCCTTTAATTTCTGCATAGGTTTTGGCTGAGGATCTTCCAAATGTTTTATCTAGGATAACATTTCCAAAATCTATGCGGTGGAATTCCCAGGTATGCCCCAATTCCTGGTCTCTCCATTCATGTTCCAACCGCTTGGATTGTCTTTTATTTATCTTCTCTTTTTTTTGTGCTTCAGTATGTAAAAGTTTATTTATAGTGGCTTTCCGTGGCTTNCATATATATATATATATGTATATATATATACATATATATATAGATATATGTATATGTATATATATATGTATATATATATACATATGTGAATGGAAATTGAAAAGAGAAAAAGGGAGAAGAAAACGGCGGCGGCGGTCTCTGCTGCTGGAAATGAATGAATTAGGGCTTCGCACATACTGCTGAAGCACGAGGAGTCGCGGAGGAAGAGCTCATGGAAGGATCCTGAGGGACGACTTATCAGCATCACAACCAAGGCGAAGGCGGCTGAGCAGCTCAGCGAGTTGAAGGAGGAGGTCGCTGCTGGCAGGTCTCTTTTTGAGGATGTCGCCGCTCGGCATTCTCAATGCAGCTCTGCCAAACGTGGCGGAGATTTAGGTCAGTTTGGAAAAGGCCAAATGCAGAAGCCATTTGAAGAAGCTGCCTTTGCTCTCAAAGTGGGTGAGCTCAGTGAAATTGTGGACACTGACAGTGGACTCCATATCATATTGAGAACTGGATAACTGATTCTGTCCTGCTTCCTCATTTTGAATAAATTTTTATAGATACTAATTGTCATTGTAAACCAATTCAGTTTTAACAATATAAATATAGCTGCCCTGTAGTTTGTGGACATGAGAACTGACTTGTGATTATTAAATGCAGCAACTGATAAAAAGTATATACATATGTATATGTATATACATCTATATATATATATATACATATGTACATATATATATATATATATACATATGTACATGTATATATATATATATATATATATATATATATATATAGATATATATATATATATATATATATATGTANGTGTTTATTTATACAATGACGCTCACGCTCTGTTAGGGTTTCGCCATGGCGATCCCTGGTTGCTACTCCACTACATCTCTTCGTTGATCACGCTCTGCTCGTCGTTCGTCGCTTTCATCACTTCCGACTGATTTGTCGTTGTCGTTTTTTCTTGTCGTATGTGCTTCGTCGTCCCGAGAAAGGCTCGCGTTCGCAGGGCTTAGCCTCTTTGACGTAGTGCGTCTTCGACGCTTTCGTCGAGCTTGATTATTGGTGGCAGCACCATCCAGCTTGGCTTCTGGTCACCTTTTGCCCTCTCCAGACTTTTCAAGGGTCTCCTTCAATTTTTTGGTCTTTCTACTGCAATTTCTCTGTTCTTAATGTCGTGTCGTCTTCTTTTGGCGATGGCTTCGGACAGAACATATGCTAAAACCCTTGCGGTTGCCCACGCTTCAGGTACTTCAAAATCGTGCTCTTTTTCTCCTTCGTTTGAGTTGGCAGAGAATATCAAGAAACCTGGTCAGAAGAACGAGAAGTCTGTCATCTTTTTTACAGAAGCTGAATGTAATTAACATACTTCTTCCTGTCGTTTGAATTTGGTCTGGAAATTTTTTTATGGTCATTCCAAAATTGAGCTTATTAGTAAGGAATTTGAGCTTATGCATCTTGTTTGGGAGTGAAAAATTATACTTATAAATGAAAGACACATTCTTATTCAACTTAATAATGAAAAGGATTACAAGCGATTATTTGCTAGAAGAGTATCTGAATTGATAACAGAATAATGAAGATTTTGAAATGGTCTGAACCGTCAATCATTCCGGTTTGGATTTGCCTACCTGGCTTAAAATTTTATTATTTTACTCAAAAAGTGTTATACTATATCGCCTCAACTTATGATAAGTTACTCAAAACGAAGATTCCTACTTTTAATTTTTCTCGTCCATCTGAAGCCAAATTACTCGTTGAAAGGGATATCACTTTAATCGCTTCTGAGGAAATTTAATTAACCACACAGCACCATGGATATTGGCAAAACATTGTGATTGAGCCTATCCCTTCGTATTTTTCGAACTATCGTATGTTCGACCACTCTATTTCTCAATGTCATCATTTACACCCTCACCTCAAACCAAAGAAGCAAAGTGTTTTGTCATAGGCAGCAATTCTCCCTCCTCGTGATATGCTCCAAGTTATCGACAGTATTGGTCCTCAAAAAGATACCCCTCAAGATGTCACTATCCTTGCAGGCAATATGTCAATCATTCAATCTACACACAATATTGTAGTTTTCCCATCTTTAGAATCTCCTTTCGTGGGGGCGAGGGTGACTCTTCAGACTTCATCTGCCCTAGAACCTATCACTGATGTTACGGGTGGCAAAGTTGCTACTATTTCTCTATCGCCTCATCAGGTCAAGCATGATGTTAATGTTACTCAAGCACATGGGGTTCATGATGTGCAACAGCCTACACCTGTTCGGTCACCTTTGGATTAATCCATTGATCAGATGAGTCAATCCTCGGATGAGGAATGACAAGTTTACACATCCAGAAGAAAGAAGAAGAATGGAGATCTACTTGGGCTCAGAAATCTCATTGATGATACTTTCGTTACTTCGGGTAATAGTACGCACCTCACCAATTTGTAGTCGGCTCCCTTCTGAGAACTCGAGGTAGAAGCAGGACTAAACTAACTTGTCCTTAGCTTTTTGCGCACGTTGGTGGTTTTGGTTTTCTGATCTTATATGTATCTTGTCCTTTTTTAGGATTTTGTGTGTGTTATATCGTGTGGGTTGAGCCTTCTTTTAGGCCCAGCCATACAACATATATGTACATTTTCCTCTTTAATATAACTGCCCTAGGGCTTTTTCAAAAAAAAAATATGTTTATTATTTAAATGTTAAATTTAAGTGCAATTGATTCAGGCCATAGAAGTTCCACTTTTGTATCGAGGCAAGATTGGCGACAACAAGAAAAGTTAGGGTTTTATTTCCAAAATTATTTGTATAAATTAATAAATTTAATATTTATTGCAATGATTAAATTTAGAGTTAAAGCACTGAAGGCTTCATTAAAATAATGTAATATAATAATAATTAAACTAAAACATAAATAAGTAATATAATAAAAATTAGTAACATTAATATCTTATATTTTATAAATTTTAAATTGAAACAAGTGATAGCAAAGCATCTGCAATCGATATAAGTATTTCTACTTCTAAATTATAGTAATTTGTTTTCTTTTTCAAAATCTAATGCTCTCTGTTAATTGTTTAGATATGTTTCACCTGCACTTTAAATTCATTTGATCATATTGAATTAGATGATACTGTTTTTTTATTTCATGTCATTTGCAAAACTCAAGTTATTATAATATATACTAAATGTGATGAAAATAAAATAACAATGAGATTTATTATTTGGATTGCTCGCATGAGCATGTATTTTTATAATTGTCACTCTTTTCTAATATTAGTGGGAAAACACTAAGTTACCCGTGATTGTAAATGAAAAAAATGATATTAATATTGAAATACCTTAATTGATACAATTCTTAATTGGTGCTCATGTAACAGTTGTATATATATAAATGATATAAACATGTCATTAATACAGTAAAATACATTAAATATTATAAAATATCGTGAGTAATCATATTCATAAGCTAATAAATATTTTATTACTGATTTATTAAGGGCTTAGCTGGCATGTATAATGTATTTTTTTCATTGTGCTACTAGAATTTAAGAGTACGAGGATTCACTGGCTATGGTTAACTCATTGTTATTTAAAACTAATATTTCAGCTTCAATTATTTAATTTAGAAGATAAGAGATAGAAGAGGAAGTGTTTATAGAAGGTGTGCACAACAAGTAATGAGATAAATTCAATTTTATTGTTTTAACTTTTTCTATTTAGGGCTCTTTCATTAAATAAATGTTAGTCATACAAAAAAGAAGTATAGAGAATTTTTTATTTCTCATAGTCCGACTGTCTGTACCTGCCTACTAATTCGAAGTGTCATGTCAGGTGATGGCTCAAATGGCTAAATTTTAAGGTGTTGTAGATTTAATAAACACATTTCTAATGGTTACTTCTTATCACAATAATTAAATAATTGGATAATAAAAAGCAGAAATAAGTGAAGAAGAAAAAAGCTTCAAAACCAAAATCATAACAGTTAAATCGAATAGAAAGAGCTATAAAACATTGCACCCTTAAAAAAAATGTCATTCGTAGTGTGGACATGTGAAGCAAGTTACCTTGAAACTCCTGCAAAATTGAACGGAATAACAAGATCACCATGTAAAGCCAATATCCAGCGAACTGGCCTGCTAAACATGACCTAAAAAATGATCAATTATCAAATTAGACTTCAAGAATCAATTAAATTTTAAATGAAACACAAAAAAATTGCCACTTAGAAATGTCATCTGCATTTATAAGAATAGACACAAAGCATATAGCAGCTCAATAATTAATGACAAAAAAAAAGGATTACACAACATGACCCAAACTAGGGTGCAGTAATGGTACCTGATTGTGTTACTTAATACATATATGCAGCAATCAAAAAGAAAATATTATAACAATCATGACTGAACGTGTAAGAATATCTCAAAAAAACATCCATGACATGAGAAATTGTAGACAACAATTTGTCTGCTTCCAGTTTTATGAGCATACATGAAACATTCACGACAGGAGAAATTCTAGACAACAATTTGTCTGCTTCTAGTTTTATGAGCATATATTTTCATATATGCATCACATGAAAAAAGAACATAAAAATTATGCTGAAGCAGAAAGTTCTGCAGTAAATCTGACGCGGGGCTAGGAAAGGCAGCTGGCTGCACCGTCGGGCTGAAGAAAGGAACCAGTCCGCCAGTTCCCTAAAATCCCAATCCAGGCCACAATTGAATCGGACCGCTAAAAATGTGTGTGTGTGTGTGTGTGTGTGTGTGTGTCTTTCATTTCTTGTGTTTTTTTTTCTTATTGGGGTCTTTATTGTTGTATGAAAGAATTAGGGTTATACTTAATATATTGTTTTTTCAGATTCCCCCTTGGAGTCTCTTTATCCCTTGGTAGGACAATATCCAACGACAGGTGGTGCTTTGGTCATATCCTGCCCTTGGAGTCTCCTTATCCTTTGGTAGGACAGCCCTTCCCTTCTTTCATTTCTTGTGTTTTTTTTTTCTTATTGGGGTCTTTTTATTGTTGTATGAAAGAATTAGGCTTATGCTTAATGTATTGTTTTTTCGAATTCCCCCTTGGAGTCTCCTTATCCCTTGGTAGGACAATATCCGACGACAAGTGGTGCTTTGGTCGTATCATGCTCTGAGCTGGTGTTGTATCCTATCATATCTTCTATCTAACCATTCCCCTTCACCTCCCATAGCCACCGGCCTCCCCAACTCCTTCCAGTTACTCAGTCACGCCTTTCAACTGTCCCAAGCCTGTTGTCCAGCCTCCTTCCACTACAACAGACAGCTGTCCAGCCCTCCCAGCCACCCTCGTGCATCCAGCCGGCCTTCTACAACAGCTCACCTTGTTGTCTGGCCTGTCCCACCCTCACCTAGAACCCTTCTCCATCCTTCCCTGCAGCTTTCCCTATCGCCCCACACTTCTAACTCTCAAACCAGCGACTAGCCTTATTTCCAACCTACGCTACAATCCTCAACCCTTCCCTTTCCTCTTGTCGCTTCGTTGATGCTAGCACCGCCCTCAGATCTTCACTATCGGATCTAGCCAGAGATCGTTGTTGTTGTTTCGTGTTTCTATTTTAAGTTGTCAATACCCCTAATTTAGTTGCTAATAAAAAATTTGCTTTCATTTTTGCTGATTTTTGAATCAGTTCCAGAATCATTTGATATCAAATCTAGCATAATTATAGTCCTATCATAGGGTTTTTTAGCACCCTCCATAAACCAAAAAATTTTTTTCTTACCACCAAATATCCTTTCCACTTCCACAAATCTCAAACCTAAAACATGCCACTCAGAAGATATATTTCTGAACCTACTCGAAAAGAGAAATGGTGAGAGCACCATCGTCCTCAACGGAGGCTTGCTGAGATTGACGAGATGACACAAGGCGAGGTTACGCTAGACCAGAATCTGGAGAGTTGAAGGGTAGAAAGAGAGGAGGATTTGAAACCCTTCTATATGGAGAATTTCAGCGATAAACAAGATAGACCACAACGTTTTGGAATTCAGTATGAGAGGAGGCCTAGAGAAGGGTATCTAAATCCCTTCCATAGGGAGAATTTCAAAGAGATATCAATTGAAAGGCATAAAGACATCGGCATCAAAGTGGAGCTACCAGTGTTTGATGGAAGTAAGGATCCAGAAGACTTTATTTATTGGTTGCAAACACTTGAACGGATCTTCGAGTATAAGAATGTGTCAGAGAATAAAAAATTCAAATTAACCGCTATTAAGTTAAAGAAAATTATCTCTTTGTGGTGGGATAACTTATATAGACAGAAAAAGAGAAGGTAGTAAAAAAATTATTATGTGGGAGAAGATAAAAAAAGCGATGCAGAGAAAATACATTATCGGTTGTGCAGCTGCAGTCCTATTCTTCACTTGGAGAGATTCAGACTCTAGCCTTGAAGGAGGAAAAACAACATGAACAAAGCAAACAACAGTAATCCTTCAGGCAGCAGCCTTCAATCAAAAAGTCACCTACAACTACCACAACCGATAAGGGTACCTCGAGAGGAACTAGCAAGCCCAGACAAGGAAGTGACATAAAGGATCAAAGGGAAAATAAGCAGAAGAAGGGTAGCTCCTCCAATACAGTACCAATCAGGAAGTGTTTTAGGTGTCACAGCTATGGCCACATAACCTTCAGCTGCCCCATGAGTCAAGCAGTCACTCTCAAAGAACAGGGCATCATGAACGAAGTTAGCAACGAGGAGACAATTGAGGACCAGGGTAATGTGTATCATCTTCCACCAGATAAAAGAGAAGTGTTTGTAGTTCAACGGGTTCTACAGACAGATATTGATACAAGTGATTCGCAGTGACTTCGTCACAATATATTCTACACTCAGTGCACCGTCAACGAGAAGTTATGCAGTCTGATCAACAATAGAAGAAGCAGTAAGAACTTGGCATTTACACAGATAGTTGATAAATTGATCCTCATGACTCACAAGCATTCCCAATTGGATTCACTAATGTGGATGAAGAAGGAGAATTGGGTTATCGACCGGATATGCTAAGTAGAGCTTCCGATTAGGGGCCAGCTACAAAACTAGGTGTTGTGTGATGTGGTCCCTGTGGATATCTGCCACCTTTTGTTGGAAAGACCATGGCAGTTTGTTCGAATGACTCACAGCGACAGATTTAAAAACAACTATTCCTTCAACAAGGATATAAAGTGCAGCATCCTACTTCCTTTGGCAGAACCTGAGACCACAAAACCTCGCCAGCAGAGCTGCCTCAGTGAGACCAGTTTTGGTGATGACAGGAGATGATAAGGCTGAGGCGACAGCTCCAAACAAGAGACAGACGCGACAAAAGGTACTTCAAGATATCACGATCGACACAGTACCACCAGTGCCACCTCCGTGCAAGAAGCATTAAGAACTTGGCATCTACACAGATAGTTGATAAAATGAACCAGTGCCACCTTCAAATGACTAACAGCGACAGATTTAAAAACAACTATTCCATCAACAAGGATATAAAGTGCAGCATCCTACTTCCTTTGGCAGAACCTGAGACCACAAAAGACCTCGCAAGCAGAGCTGCCTCAGTGAGACCAGTTTTGGTGATGACAGGAGATGATAAGACTGAGGCGACAGCTCCAAAAAAGAGACAGACGCGACAAAAGGTACTTCAAGATATCACGGTCGACACAGTACCACCAGTGCCACCTCCGTGCAAGAAGTAGTAAGAACTTGGCATCTACACAGATAGTTGATAAAATGATTCTCATGACTCAGAGGCATTCCCAGTTGGATTCACTGACGTGGATGAAGAAAGAGAATCAGGTCATCGATTGGAGATGCTTAGTAGAGCTTTCGATTGGGGGTCAACTACAAAACCAGGTGTTGTGTGATGTGGTCCCTGTGAATATCTGTCATCTTTTGTTGGAAAGACCATGCAGTTTGTTCAAAGGACTCAACACGACAGATTTAAAAACAAGTATTCCTTCAACAAAGATAGAAAGCGCAACATTCTACTTCCTTTGGCAGAGCCTGAGACCACAGGAGGCCTCGCCAACAGAGCTGCCTCAACGAGACCAATTTAGGTGATGACAGGGGATGATAGGACTGAGGCGCCAGCTCTAAACAAGAGACAGGCGCGACAAAGGGCACTTCAAGATATCACAGACAACACAGTACCACTAGGGCCACCTCCGTGCAAGAAGGTTTTCCTTGTGCACCCTCCACCCCCAAAAAAACCAAAAATCCAGTTAAAACAACCGTGGAATACGCAGGGAATATTCAGCATTAGAGGCGAGATACAAACTCTATCCAGTTCAGTAGCATACTCCCAGAAGATCAGACTGATATGGACATTTGCTTGTAAGTTGGGGAAGATCCACAAGTACCTTGGAGGTCGGTGGAGTCGCTAGTGGGATTCCAGGTGTTGTTAAGCTCGTTGACAAGGAATCGAAAGCTTCGACGAACGAGATCAAAGCTCCCATAATCCCGGGAGACCTACATGGTTCTAGAGAATCCAACCCGTTTAATCGGCTAGAAGAAGAAAGGAATCGGTCTACCTAGTTCCCTAAAGTCCTGATCTAGGCCCCAATTGGATCGAGCGGCTATTTGGGAGGGGTGGAAGTGCCGCCAGGCTTTCCCTTCTTTCTTTTCTTGTGTTTTCCCCTTATTGGAGTATTTTTATTGCAGTGTGAGAGAATTAGGATTATATTTTAATTTTGTTTCAGCTTCTCCCTTGGAGTCTCCTTCTCCCTTGCTAAGGTTGCAACCGACGAGTGGTGCTTTGGTTATATCATGCTCTAAGGTGGTTTTGTATCCTCTCTTATCTTCCTCCTTACCCCTTCTCCTTTACCTCCCGTAGCCGCATCTCCTTCCAGCTGCTCTGTTGCCCCCTTCAACTACCCTAAACCTGTTGTCCAGCTCACCCAATTCACCTCCAAGCAACCTGTTATCCCTTCCCGTTCAACCGCCATTGTTGTTCAGCCCTCCCGACCACTCTCCTGCATCTAGCCAACCTCCTACAACAGCTCTCTTTGTTGTTTGGCTCGTCCCTCCATCACGCAGCATCCTTCCCCATCCTTCCCTACAGACCCACGCTTCCAACCCTCAAACCAGCCCTTCATTCCAACCTATCCAACAGCCCTCAACCCTTCCATTTCCCTTCGCCGCTTCACTGACGCCACCATCACCCTTAGATACTCACTTTTGGCTTTAGCCGGAGATGGTTTTTGTTGTGCTGTGTTTCTGTTTTGAGTTGTTTGTAAACCTAATTTAGTTGCGAATAAAAGTTTGCTTCCGTTTCGGCTGATTTATGAACAAACTCCGGTATCAAAATCATATCAAAGCAATTGAATCACGCATAAACATTAAGCATAAATGGGACAAAAAAGTAGAGAGTTTCAAGAAATTGATGTTGATTACAAAACAACATAGCTACAGATTAATTTTTTTAAAAGAACTCATTATTATTAGCTGTATAAAATTATTTCATGAGAGGTGACTTTTGAAAGGTACTTCATATTCAAATATTGAGTACGCAGTTGGCTTAATTAATTTTATTCAATCAATAAATAGTAAAAAACATAATTTTTTTAAGAATCCCATTAATATGAATAGTTTTAGGAAAGTTAATTTTACGTTGACAGTCAGTAATGTTACAATAGTGTAATCAATATTCTACAGTATAGACATTGTGATCACCATGGAATACTGTATGTAGACATTGAACGGTTGAATTTTGCAAGCCACGGAAAGCCACTATAAATAAATTTTTACATACTGAAGCACAAAAAAAAGAGAAGANGATAGGAAAGGCAGCTGGCTGCACCGTCGGGCTGAAGAAAGGAACCGGTCCGCCAGTTCCCTAAAATCCCAATCTAGGCCACAACTGAATCGGACCACTAAAAATGTGTGTGTGTGTGTCTTTCATTTCTAGTGTTTTTTTTCTTATTGGGGTCTTTTTATTTTTGTATGAAAGAATTAGGGTTATGCTTAATATATTGTTTTTTCAGATTCCCCCTTGGAGTCTCCTTATCCCTTGGTAGGACAATATCCGACGACAGGTGGTGCTTTGGTCGTATCCTGTCCTTGGAGTCTCCTTATCCCTTTGTAGGACAGCCCTTCCCTTCTTTCATTTCTTGTGTTTTTTTTCTCATTGGGGTCTTTTTATTGTTGTATGAAAGAATTAGGGTTATGCTTAATGTATTGTTTTTTCAGATTCCCCCTTGGAGTCTCCTTATACTTTGGTAGGACAGTATCCGACGACAGGTGGTGCTTTGGTCGTATCATGCTCTGAGCTGGTGTTGTATCCTATCATATCTTCTTTCTACCCCTTCTCTTTCACCTCCCATAGCCACCGGCCTCCCCAACTCCTTCCAATTACTCAGTCACGCCTTTCAACTGTCCCAAGCCTGTTGTCCAGCCCCCTTCCACTACAACAGACATTGTTGTCCAGCCCTCCCGGCCACCCTCGTACATCCAACCAGCCTTCTACAACAGCTCACCTTGCTGTCCGGCCTGTCTCACCCTCACCTAGAATCCTTCCCCATCCTTCCCTGCAGCTTTCCCTGTCGCCCCACACTTCTAACTCTCAAACCAGCGACTAGCCCTCTTTCCAACCTACGCTACAATCCTCACCCCCTTCCCTTTCCCCTTGTTGCTTCGCCGATGCCACCACTGCCCTCAGATCTTCACTTCCGGATCTAGCCAGAGATCATTGTTGTTGTTTCGTGTTTCTATTTTAAGTTGTCAATAACCCTAATTTAGTTGCTAATAAAAATTTGCTTTCATTTTTGCTGATTTCTGAATCAGTTCCAGAATCATTTGATATCAAATCTAGCCTAACCATAGTCCTATCATTGGGTTTCTTAGCACCCTCCATAAACCAAAAAAAAAAATTTCTTACCACCAAATACCCTTTCCACTTCCACAAATCTCAAACCTAAAACATTCCACTCAGAAGATATATTTTTGAACCTACTTGAACAGAGATATGGTGAGAGCACCATCGTCCACAGCGGAGGCTTGCTGAGATTGATGAGATGACCCAAGGGGAGGTTACCCTAGACAAGAATCTGGAGAGTTGAAGGGTAGAAAGAGAGGAGGATTTGAAACCCTTCTATATGGAAAATTTCAACGATAAACAAAATAGACCACGACGTTTTGGAATTCAGTATGAGAGGAGGCCTAGAGAGGGGTATCTAATCCCTTCCATAGGGAGAATTTCAAAGAGATATCAATTGGAAGGCACAAAGACTTTGGCATCAAAGTGGAGCTACCAGTGTTTAATGGAAGTAAGGATCCAGAAGACTTTATTTATTGGTTGCAAACATTTGAACGGATCTTCGACTATAAGAATGTGTCAAAGAATAAAAAATTCAAATTAATTGTTATTAAGTTGAAGAAAATTATCTCTTTGTGGTGGGATAACTTATAAAGACAGAAAAAGGGAAGGTAGTAAAAAAATTACTATGTGAGAGAAGTTGAAAAAAGCGATACAGAGAATACATTATCGGTCGTTCAGCTGCAGTCCTATTCTTCACTTGGAGAGATTCAGACTCTAGCCTTGAAGGAGGAAAAACAACACAAACAAAGCAAACAGCAGAATCCTTCAGGCAGCAGCCTTCAATCAAGAAGTCACCTATAACTACCACAACCGATAAGGGTACCTCGGGAGGAACTAGCAAGCCCGAACAAGGAAGTGACATAATGGATCAAAGTGAAAAGAAGCAGAAGAATTGTAGCTCCTCCAATACAGTACCAATCAGAAAGCGTTTTAGGTGTCACAGCTATGGCCATATAGCCTTCAGCTGCCCCATGAGTCGAGCAGTCACTCTCAAAGAACAGGGCATCGTGAACGAAGTTAGCAACGAGGAGACAGTTGAGGACCAAGATAAGGTGTATCATCTTCCACCAGATAAAAGAGAAGCATTAGAGGCGAGATACAAACTCTATCCAGTTCAATAGCAAACTCCCAGAAGATCAGACTGATATGGACATTTGCTCGTAAGTTGGAGAAGATCCACAAGTACCTTGGAGGTCGGTGGAGTCGCCAGTGGGATTCCAGGTGTTGTTAAGATCGCTGACGAGGAATCGAAAGCTTCGACGAACGAGGTCAAAGCTCCCATAATCTCGGGAGACCTACATGGGTCTAGGGAATCCAACCCGTTTAATCGGCTAGAAGAAGAAAGGAATCGGTCTACCTAGTTCCCTAAAGTTCCGATCTAGGCCCCAATTGCATCGAGCGGCTATTTGGGAGGGGCGGCAGTGCTGCCAGGTTTTCCCTTCTTTCTTTTCTTGTGTTTTTCCCTTATTGGAGTCTTTATTACGGTGTGAGAGAATTGGGATTATATTTTAATTTTGCTTCAGCTTCTCCCTTGGAGTCTCCTTCTCCCTTGCTAGGGTTGCAACCGACGAGTTGTGCTTTGGTTATATCATGCCCTAAGGTGGTGTTTTATCCTCTCTTATCTTCCTCCTTACCCCTTCTCCTTCACCTCCCTTAGCCGCATCTCCTTCTAGCTGCTCTGTTGCCCCCTTCAACTACCCCAAGCTTGTTGTCCAGCTCACCCAATTCACCTCTCAACAACCTGTTATCCCTTCCCGTCCAACCGCCATTGTTGTCCAGCCCTCCCGGCTACCCTCCTGCATCCAGCCAACCTCCTACAACAGCTCTCTTTGTTGTTTGGCTCGTCCCTACATCACGCAGCATCCTTCCCCATCCTTCCCTACCGACCCACGCTTCCAACCCTCAAACCAGCCCTTCATTCCAACCTATCCAACAACCCTCAACCCTTCCATTTCCCTTCGCCACTTCACCGATGCCACCACCACCCTTAGATATTCACTTCTGGCTTTAGCCGGAGATGGTTTTTGTTGTGTCGTGTTTCTGTTTTGAGTTGTTTGTAAACCTAATTTAGTTGCGAATAAAAGTTTGCTTCCGTTTCGGCTAATTTATGACCAAATTCCGGTATCAAAATCATATCAAACCAATTGAATCATGCATAAACATTAAGCATAAATGGGACAAATAAGTAGAGAGTTTCAAGAAATTGGTGTTGATTACAAAACAACTTTGCTATAGATTAATTTTTTTAAAAGAACTCATTATTAATAGCTGTATAAAATTATTTGATGAGAGGTGATTTTTGAAAGGTACTTCATATTCAAATATTGAGTAGGTAGTTGGCTTAATTAATTTTATTCAATCAATAAATAGTAAAAAACATAATTTTTTTAAGAATCCCATAAATATGAATAGATTTAGGAAAGTTAATTTTACGTTGACAGTCAGAAATGTTACAATAGTGTAATCAATATTCTACAGTATAGACATTGTGATCACCATGGAATACTGTATGTAGACANAGCTGACAGTTCACTTGACTAAGTTTTGAGGGTCATAAACAGACATTAAAATAAGATTTGATGTTTATTTGAACATAAGAAATATTTATAAAACCTTGCACATCCGCATCATCATCATTCATGTCAAGAATCATCATGCACACTTCATTACCAACACTATTTTAAAATGTGCGGGTAGAGGAAAAGAGGTATCTTGGATTAGTGAAGAATTTTCATGATTTTATTACGTACATTGCACATTATCATAACTCTAGTCTGCTAGCACATAATTAAGTTTTTGTTTTTAATATCAGTGTTCTAAACTGTATCTTATAAATTAGAATAATTGATAAGTTTTCGAAAATATATACAGTAGTCATATGTTGCAAGTGATGAACATAAGGGTAAATCTATATTTTGCAAGCAATTCAAGAACATTGATTCCATTAGCACTACCACTACAATCACCACTATCACCTCCAATCCACCCACACTATTATCACCATGACTAGTTGTAATAATTGAAATAATAATAATAATAATAAAATATATTTTAATTTTAATATTTTGATTCAAATGAGAACAAAACGTCTCGATTGTTTCTTCTTAAGTATTGGGTATCTCATTCGAACCATAAGGAGGAACTTTAGACCGTGAAAAAGAGCTCGAAGTGTGCAGAGGAAGAAGAAGAAGGAGAAGAAGAACTCACCAGCGTCTAGAGCAAGGCACTTCACGTATGTGCAGCGCATGTGAAAGAAGTGGAGAAGAGGAGTCGTTACTACTCCAGTGTTGGATTGCAGAAGGAGGGACGATGCCACAACTCAGAAAGAAGGTAGGGTGTTGTCACGTGTATCTATTCGTCCTTAATGAAGAAAGAGATTTCAAGTGCAAGAATTTTCTTGTGAGTAAGGCACCTCAAACTACGCAGTGAACCAAACCTATTAGAAAGGAAGCAGGCCGCGTACAAGTGAGATAAGGAAAGTTGGAGCGAAAGAAATCAAATTGTGAGTGTCTTCGACAAAGGAAAAAGGAAGAACAGAGAGATGCCATTCACAAACAGGGTTTTGTGAAGGAGGCAGCTAAGCCAAGCCTAAAGTTAGGGATTTCTTATGTTATCTTTTAGGATAATTATTTGATCAAAAAGATATTAAACCTCAAATTCAATCTAAAAAAATTATGATAATTGAAATCAAGAAGCTGAATTGGAAGGATCTCCAAATTTCAAAATTAAGCAAGAGTTGGTCATTTAACCAGGTGAATGTATATCATTTCTATTTAAAATAATTCTCTTTATTGAAATTTTTTGTGTTAGTAATAATTTTATGAATGAAATCAGGGATTAAAGAAACTTTTTATGCAAAAAATTATAGATTTGGATCGTGACTTATGCAAGAAGTGAGTACTCGTACGTTTAATCTATGGCAGCATTTTATTTTTTGTTAATAGTTGATCTGATAGTTATTGATACATGTAAATCAACTAGATTAGTTCCTTTTGGATTTATATGTTCTTCTTATTACTCACATTGTCATAAAAGAATAAAAATAATTATTACCACACAATAATTTAAAGATGGGATAATTGCATAACTAGTACCAGAAACATTGCTATTTAAAAAAATCTAACACCCTAATGAAAATTTTGAGCCAAAATCGATGTATTTACGCGTGCCACGAATAAACCAATGAAATTTTGATCAAAATAAAAAATACGAGTTGAAGTTATATCATAAATTTTGATATTTGAGTGAGAATTTAAAAAATGGATGACAGAGGGTGCTCAATTTGTAAATAGCAATTTTTCAGGTGCTATGGATGTAATTGCCACTTTAAGGATATATATTTAATTGACTGAGATGATCCTATGAGTAATATAAACTATATATCACGCTTGCATGTGCATGTTAATTATGATAGAGTTCATCTGTTTACGTCAGAAGCGAGAGAGAGCCTCTTGATTTCAATAACTGACATTTATATTGATGTATCTTAATTGATAAAATTTTAGACGATGCAACTGTGACAAATGTATATAAAATGGTA
Source organism: Phalaenopsis hybrid cultivar (assembly GCA_002079205.1). Taxonomy (NCBI): domain Eukaryota; kingdom Viridiplantae; phylum Streptophyta; class Magnoliopsida; order Asparagales; family Orchidaceae; genus Phalaenopsis; species Phalaenopsis hybrid cultivar. Next base: position 73,237 of record JXCR01132643.1, read on the forward strand.
TAGATATAAAAAGGATTGGACATAATAAAGTTTTTGAGAAATATTAATAGGTTATATTCATAAATATAAATTTTTAAATGTTCTTATACTAAATTATTAAAATTATAACCGACATTTATATTTTATATTATATTATTATAATTTAGAATTATGAGTATTCATTGCTGCTATGGCCCATTTTATTTTAAAATAACCACTAAAATTTAATCAATGGGTTAGAAGGCAAGTATGTAAGAAGAGAATATCTATAGCAAACATGAACCACTTGAACTAAGGGGAATGTAATTGCATTACTTCAAATATTTTCTTAGTGGTTCTTTCAATTTATTTCGATTAGAAATTATTAGTTTAGAAAATTTTTATTATCACTGTCGGAACATCTGTTCCAATCTTGGAAGATTTCAAGTCCTGAATCAGATTGTGATAAAAGTTTGTAATAAATGAAAAAATATAATAATAAATAAATAATTTTTAATTTTAATAGGTTGGTTCGAACAAAAAAAACAACTTAACGATTTTTTCCTAAGTATCGGGCATCTCATTTGAACCGGAGGAAATCAAGAGCGTGAACGAGAGATGAAAGCAAGGCGAGGAATAAATTAATAATGAGAATAATTGTAAAAAATGAAGACAAAAAGACTAATTAATTTAAAAAATATATTTTACCTAATGTACGTCTAGGTTTGAACAATCACCTCAGCGTTTTCAATTTACGGAGATGAGTGTCTCGCCCAAGTGAGCTATCAGAACCAATGAAGGAACGAAAGAAATATAAGCAGAGGGAGAGCGAGAAGTAGAAAAGTGGAAAGCATCTCAAGAGAAGTAATAAGCAAAAGGAATTTACTACCGTGCCCTAGCTAATTGAAGAAGGGAATTGACCCAGTTGCTTGCGGTGGATCTGTGTGGTCGTTGGTGTGTCGAAGCTGTTTGCAAGAGGCAACGCAAGAACGTGCACAAGAAGAGGTCCGGTGGGAAACTTGCGTCCAGAAAGCTTGATGCGAGTGTTATCACGTTGTGTGGGTCTACAGCAAGGGAAGACAAAAAGAACGTGAAAACATCAGTGCAGGTGAATAGGTTGTGCGGACATCTAAGAAGAGAAAGTAGTAGGAGGTGAAGGGAGACAACCACTTTTAAGAGAAGTGCTCATGGAAGAAGGGAGCGAGTCGCATGTTGGACTGCCACAACAATAAGGTGGAAGCTTCGCAAGCGTGAACAATGAAGAAACTAAATCAAAATCTTTATAAGTAAGATATTTTTTTTATTATAAAATATTTAATTATTTAATTAAATGGTCTTATGTTATAATAAGACTAATCTATAAGGATTGGCATCGTAATAGAGCAAGTCAAGTGGCACAGAGGAAGGGAGAATGCTTCATGCGAGTGAAGCAGTCTGAATCGAGTCGATATATGTAAGGTATAGGTTAGAGATTTTAATGCATTTTATTTTTTTTAGATTAATTAATTACTTTACTTGAAAAAACTATTAAATGTTAATACTAAATTTTATTTAATCAGAAAATTTAGATAAAGGATTATCAAAATTGAAGAATGAAGTTGTGATTTCATTTACAGTGAGTGTTCACTTGAAGAATAAATATTGTCAAATAAATGTACTAAAATAAGTTTTATTATTTAATATTATTAGAAATTTGAAATGGAAAATATTCGAATCTGAAAATGAGAAGATTTACCAACTTAAATCATATTAGAGTTTCCTATTTAAGTTGTGAGTGATTACATTAAATTGATATTAATAATTATGAATAGTAAAGTTTATTGAAAGTTATCAGATTTTGGCAAGTTGAGGTCATGAGCTAAAAGGTGGAAGAAACTATTACATTGCAGAAAAACAAAAGAGATAAATCGAGGAAAGTTCTATTCATGTCTTCTACTCTGAAGATATGTCAATACTTAAAATATTGTGTAATTGGGTAGTACTTCAAGCTTTTGAGAATAAATGTAGAATTAAGATGATGTTATGTTTTGACTTTAAAGACAAAAATTATACAAGAAAATTAAATATTAGGTGTCTTCAAGAATCATCAAATAAGCTGGAATTGACTAATTATGTTTCTGAATTATAGTAGTATTTCTTATTTCTAGAAGTATTTTATTTCAATGTTACATACTTCAAGTTATATATCATTGAAACATATATTAAAATGACACTTCATAATATTATTTATGAAAGATGCATATTAGCAATTATGTGTAAGGAGTTCCACTATAGTTTTCCTAAAAGAAATGTTAAATGACTACATGATATATAGATTTCAATAGATGTATATATATACATATATATCAATTTATTGCATGACATATAGATTTAATAAAATTGTGTTTTACTCATTAGTAGATAGAGGTAAAGTGTTTCAAATAAAAAGAATGTATGATCTGAACAATTAAGTAATGTATATTTGAATAATTCTGTGTGTGCCAGAGGAAGTTCGCCCCCATATAGTACAGACAGTGTACCCCAATGTAACCGCATGCATAAATATTATACTACCACCCCAGACAGATATAATGTTTATAAGGTAAACAATTGTACCGATAAATCAATCAGGACCAAGAAGGCACAATTTCACCTCAGGCAATTGCTTAAATTTAATTGTTTTATTTCAATTTTTTATTATATAGTGGCTCTTTCATTATAAAATGTTAGTTATAGAAAATGAATATATGAAAATTTAATTTTCGCCGTCGATTTCTGTTTTTTTAATTCCAAGACCGAAGTCGGTTCGTAACATGAGTTTCTATATAAAGTAAAGAGGAATAATAGAGAGGTACCATTCATGAAGAGGGTTTTGTGCAAGAGGCAGCCAAGCCTATGGTAAGAAATCTAAGGTTAGGGTTTTATTATGTTATTTTTTAGATTACCGATTTAATTGAAAAGATATTAAAAATAAAATTAACAGTTAGAAATAAATTTTTATGATAGTTGAAACCAGGAAGTTGAACTTGAAGGATTTCCATATTTTCGAATTAAGCAAAGAGAGTTGGTCCTATTAAGGAGCTGAGTGTCTATCATTTCTATTTAAGATAATTATGTGTATTGAAAACTTTTATGTTAGTTGTAATGTTATGAATGAAATCATGGATTAAAGAATTTTTTTATGAAAAAGTTAAGAGAACAAGATCATGACTTATGCATAAGAATTGTCATGACCCGGCCCGGAAATTAGAATTAACCAAAACATGAACGGACGATTGGATGGTGTGAAGTAAATTTTATATATTCATCAATAATTAATAGATGAAAGGGTTACTAATCAAATTAAATGAATCGGTACAACTTATATTACCTCATCATTGGTTGTTTGTGTCTTCTATAAACGTTTTCTCTTCTATCGCACATTTTTAACCGTTTAATTAATCTAAAAAGTTCATTTAAGATAATAATGAGCTAAACAAGTCTGTAAAAACTAATACTCCTAAACAACAATAAGAGGGAAAAAGAACAATATGCATGTAAATTAAGCTTCTTTATAAATAAATATAAATATTTAACGTGCAATTCAAAGAGCATATATCAAAATTATATCAATATCATTTCATATCTATATAATTATCACAAAGCACCGTCAAAAAATTATGTCAATTAATACACATCAAAATCAATATCATTTTTTATATAGTATCATCAAGGGGTGGCTCCATCATAGTTAATCATGCACATATAAGCATTCAATAAAAATATGACTTTCTAAAAAAAATATTCATTTCTCATTTTCATAGCAATCAAAATCATTCAATAAGGATGTGCACACATAACATTTGTTCAATATGTACAAAAGTTCACTAGAATTAAAAATCATGAGTTTGCAGTCATTTACTAGATAACTAATGAAAGCACTAATTAATTCATTCAATCTTAAAGAAGAAAATACCGCCATAGTAAAAAAACATGAGTACTCATCTCGATATCAATTAATTAGTTACTTGATTTTTCTTAACATCGACTCTTTCAAATTTCATATAAAAAATTAATTAATTTACTATTGTTAATTATATAAAAATATACCTAAATATTCATCTAATTTCTTTTAGTTATTTTTCTTTATTTTTTTATTAATATTTGTTAATGAAATGTATAACTAATTAATTAAAACAAATTTTTATTTTAATATTAAACCACCTCAAATATTTTTATTACTATATATTATACAATATTGCATTTAAATAATTAACTTCTCTTTACTTTTAACATGCTAAACTTAGAAACATTTAAATGAGGTTTTAAAACTATTTTAATTACATAAAGATTAATTGAGTGTGATACATGGATTCCTCGTGCAGCAAAATTCTCTTTTTCTTGCTTTAGCGTTCTCACTAATTACCTTAAACAATTGCTAACAAACATTGAAATTAATTCAATATAACAAGTTTATGAAATATCATTTTAATTAATTTCAAAAATAACTTAAATAATTTAATATAATTTATCACCTTCTTTTAAAAACACTGTCTTGCCCTAGAAAATTCAAACCGAGCAAGTGAGGCTCAGTCGAACACTCGAACTCTCCTCACACATAGAAGTATCCTGCAGCTTTCCTTCCTCTCCAAGCTCTCAATCTAAGGATCCTATAAACCGCATGATAGGTAAAGACTGCTCGCATGCCACCTTCCTCCGCTTGCTGCTTGCGACAGTCATTAGTCGCTTAAGCACGATGTGGAGTAAAAAGATGCACCAAGTGAGCCACTTGTATCCTCATTTTTTCTTCTTTTCGTAGTGTCAATCGACTCTCTGGTAAGTTCCTACCTCCGACAACTTATAAGACGAACTTACACTTTCGGCTTCCAACACCCTTCGCTTCCTCTCCTTCGGTTCATTTCCTCTCCCTCCCTATTTAGTTTCACGACTCCTCAACTCTTCTTCTTCTATTTCCACAATTCCTCTTTTTTTTGTTTTCTAGTTTCCTCTTCCGACTGTTCATTTCTTCCACTATGTAACTGAAATAAGGCTTTGCATGAAGTGAGTGATCTTACTTTTGAGCTATAGTAGCATTTTATTTTCTTCTCACAAGTTGTACTGATAGTTACTGATACCGGTTAATCTACTTGTATAGTTTTTTTATTATTATTATTTATATGTTATTTTTTATTGACCACATTTTCATGAATTATTAACAATAATTAAAACCGCGCACTAATTGAAGAAAATATATAATTGTCGGAGATCATATGACTGATATGTACTACATTATATGTTAACTGTGATGAAATTTACACTTTTTGGTACTAGCAGGGAGAGCTTAGACATCTATGCATGTAATTTGAAAAGAATATTGAAATTGATGTACCTAGATAAAATTTTAGATGGTGCTAATGTGATGTTACGCATAAAATAATATAGATATGAAAATGATATAATATGACATAATAATGGTTTTAAAATATCTTAATTGGAAACATTCATATATATAAATTATCAAATTATGTTATACTGAATTATTAAAAGTTTCACAACAATGCATGTTTTTTTTATTCAGTTACTGTAGTTTAAAAATATGAGTATCCACTGGTGGTTGTACCTCGTTTTATTTTAAATTAACATTCAGGCGTAATCATTTGACTAGAATATAAAATAAACAAGAAAATACATATAAGACAAACAACCTGAACTAAGAAAATTTTAATTGTATTACTTTATTTTTTTTTTTCATTTTATTTGGATTATAAACTGCTAGTTATAGAAAATTTTGATTATCACCGTCCAACCGCCTGTCCAGTCTTCAAAAATTTTAAACCTCGTTAAGTGTCCTGACACTACAACCCATGCTACGCTACCAATTCATATGCCACTCTTCTACCTCTCCCAACAAATGCATATACGACATCATTTGATCAATTTTCATCCTTCTCATTACCACCCTATGTTCTTTTTCTATTCTTTATCTAAGCTAAAACTCTTCTTATGTTAGGTCGGCACTTAACCGCACAACCTCAGTATCCTAGAAAAAAATCCTACCCTGACCCATCTTATCATTCCTCCCAATAACCTCATGACCAAACGCTTACACAAACTATAGCAAAAAAAGGCATAGACTTCCCAAACCAAAGCAAAAATAGCACATTGCATGAAAATGATAAACAAAATTTCAATATGATCATCTTTACATAGTTATGAATCTTTTACAAAATTAGCTATAATTATTTTTATAATAATCTTATTTTATTTGGTTTAGGTTTGCCATCAGGCAACAAATAAGATCAAAAATATAAAAAGGAGTATGTGTGCTGCTCCTTGTATATCATAGAAAAAAGCTATCTTCAAGGGTTCGAGGAATTAAATTTTGAGCTTTTATCCAAAAAATCAATGTACTTGAGACTTTTGTTTTTTTTTTTGGTAATGCTAAACAACTTTAATTGACTCGTACAGCATCATTAGAAGAAAAAGGAACTTCAAGCAATATTGGTCAACATGCCAATGTGATTTGTTTACTCAAAACTATAACTTTAGCTAGTAGTATAAATGGATTCATAAGGACGTGAGTCGATGTACAGTGGAGTAAAGATACATGGAGTGCAAAGCAGAGAGAGTAAGGCAAACAGAACCACACTTCTAATTATAAAAATATAAACACCGCTCTCCATATGAAGCATGGTAGAATAAAAAAATAAAATCCATCTATCTATTTTTATTCTTACATGGTATTTATTAATTTTCAGAAAGATGGATGCTAGGAAAAGAAAATACCATGTGGAGCTGCAACCATTAGAGGCAAGTGAATCAATAGTAGTATGAAGACAAAGAAGAGTGAATGTGTTTCTAATTATATGCCATTACAATTTGTAACATATTCCATCTCATTTCATCATTAGTCTATTTGCACAATTTTTTAAAAAGATGGAAGGTGAAAATTTCAAATTTTTCCGTTTTTGCAAGTCAGGGTTAATTTTTTGCGCTGCCTTTCACACGCTCTAGAATCTTTTGATATCAAAAATGAGGTGAAAGAAAGAATGAAGAGTAATTGAGTAAAATCTAACACAGCCGTTGTCATAGCTATGTCCTGGCTTTCAACTTTGGCTCGTATCAATCAATATAGATTACTAGTCAAGTCATTTCTAGGCAAACTATTATCTTCGTATGGATCAATGCAACTTTTTTCTTTATAATATTCAATGCAGTTAAATGCAATGCATATAATATTTTTTATTTGCAAAAATATTTCAAATTCTACATGCAATATCTCAAAGGTTTCTCATACCTTGATCCTATGTTAGTATGCTTTTCAATGTTGGTTTTAATTATTTACTAAAAGAAGAAAAATTATTAAGTCCTTAAACCCACAGTCCCACACAATTATGAACTCAATTTTGATGATAACAAGCAAGAATACATTGAAAAAAAGTTTAAATGATTTATCCCACTATAATAACGGAACTCATGATAAAATCAGGAAACAATGTGAAACTGCTATAAATTTAGAAATATTTTACGTGTCCTCATATGTGGAACATGTTTTAAAATGGTATAAAGCAGCTCAAGCTCAAACCTCTAAATAGACTAAATTTCCAGAACTTTTCTACTTTGAAAAATAACTTACATATTTTTTTATAAATAACTTGTATTTTAACATTATTCTAAATCAAGGCCTTTACCTACTAGTGTGTCGGTCAACTTCTTTTGAACATATAAGATTAAAATTTTAATCTAATATAAAAGGTACATATTTTTTTTTTATTTTGAAAATAGTTTATTTTAATTTTGAAAAATGTGACCGAATGGATCTCATTCAACTAATAGTTTACATAATCGTGTCTAATACCGCGAATACTACACCTTCCTGGAAGATAAATGTATACCTCGGCGATGGACTCAATCGTACAAACTATGTGATTTGTGACATTCGTTTGGTCTGCAAATTTTTTATGTGTGACCGACAAGTTCTCCTACTTAATATAAAGAATATATAAGGTTTATTTTACCTGTGTTTCAAGTTCTCTATGGAGACAAACCCCTACAATTAATTACATCTCAAATGACTGAGGCAACTTAAGAAAATTTCTCATAATGATCAGCGGTACTAGTCTTCAAGAATTCAAGGTTTAGGGTTTCACAGTAGGGCGTGGAAAAGCAAGTGGAAGTGGTTCAAATAGGAACAATTATTTTCAAGGGCCAAAAGAAGTGGTAGAAGACATCACAGATCCAGAGGAGAGTCTCAGTAACTTCTCAAACTATATTATTGTGCGGTTGCATTTTAGAGGCGATGTTATTTATGTGTTTAATTATGACAATTTCATTATTTTGGACTTACACTTACATAATATTCGATTAAGCAAATACCCTAGAAGGATATGAGGGTTTACGCCGTACTAGACAAGAACCTCGAAACCTAAGGCGAGTTAGAACTACACTGCACAACCTGGTTGCACAGGAGCCAAAAAAGTGTGAGGATTTACGTCGTGTTGGGCGAGCTACCTCGAAATCCTATAGGTTATTATTTAGACTAGGGAGAGAAATTGCTGAAGAAGATCCTCTTGTTGTTCGATTCAAGCTCCTCGTCATGCTTCCCACGAAGTTGGCTCTGAGTCTTGTGTTGTAATAGTAGCTCCAGGGTATAAGGGTTTCAGATTTGTGGTTTATATGTCACATTTTTTGTTTGTTCGTTATTATTCAAATGTTGAACTGTTCAAGGGGGAAATTTAATTTAATTTGAGCGAAGCCGGATAAGATCTCATGCTTCCATCATTCCAACATCACTATTTTTTTTTAAATTTACTTAGTCTAAATGAGTCATCAAGTCTATTTTGACCGGAGAAGTCCTGTTACCAACCATAAGTTACCTCATCCGAGAGATTCTCGTAAATCCAAAAGGAGTAGATTAAGTGCGTTCAAAAGATTTAAAAGTGTATATTGATTTTCAAAGATCCATTTTTTTATTTGAAAATAATGTAAAGCATGCATAATAAAATTAAGTGGCAGTAAAGCAATAAGTTTGCAGTAATTAAACTGTAAATATGTACCTAGCGTGTCTGTTGCTGCTGCAAAGGTGTTACTATTACAGGTAAAAATAAGCAAGTATAGCTAAGGAATTAATGAACACATCAAACTTGAGCATACGTATGTAAATGAGCGGGTGACACATGAAAGCTCGCAGAGGACCTGTAAAGATTCAAGTCAGGGAAGGCTCAGAGCTGAGCTGCGTGCTTTAAAATCTAACTTTGGATAGAAGTACCGACCTAAACAATCTTAGCAAGGCAACACCTGACCACAATCGAAACAATTAACCAGTGTACCTTTATAATTTTTTTCAAAGGTTTATTTAACTTTTCATGCATGTACAGTTTATTTAGCGAACAAAAGTAGTGTTCTTGAAAATCGATTTCTTTTTTTATTTGTTTTTTTAGAATATGTGGAAATGCGTGAAGGGGTGTAGTATCTACGTAAGCGTGTAAAAAATTGAAATAGTCCACCGGTTGCTTCCTTCAATCGGGTTAAAATTACCTGGCAACCAAAGAGAGTCAGGGGAAACTTCGCATCAAGAGTTGGTGAATGGTATCATCGATCCTGCTTTCCCCTCATTGATGTTCACTGATGTATAGAAAGTACCATTTTATTTTCCCACTTTAGCACACATAAGCATTGTCATCATCGCCCTAGAAAAAGAAAATAAAACGAGGGAAGAACAGAGAAAACCGACCGAGCTCCCAAAATAGGCTAAACAAAAGGGTACAACAACGAGTGGGTATCGAGCAAGGACAGCCCCCAAAATACTTCTAACAATCCCAAACAGCACTTCTATGGCATCTTCAATGCCCTCCAAACAACAATTTTAAAAACTCCCAAAACAGTTAAAGTATCACGCAAGGATAGCCCCCAAAACAGAGAAAGTATCGAGCAAGGGCAGCCCCCAAAACAGTGTTCGAACATAAAAGAACATAGACCCACAAAGAGGCATTCAAGCCATGGACTAACAATCATCTAGAGCCTCGTAGCATTTGAGTTTGAGCGCTCAAAACACAAAATCAGCAACGAAGCATTTGAAATCACCAAAAAATATATAACAAAAACAGCGTTTATCAAGAAAAAAAGTATATGGCCAAAACATCATATATAGTTTTTTTCTCCAAAAATCGATGCCAAACATATGAACATGCAAGAATGGTTAGTGCCCGAATAAATATCAGATTTCAATAAAGCTGGTCCATGTGGGCTCCGATTTCGAACATGTACAAAAAAAAAAATTCTGATTTCCACTACAATAAGGTTATTAAAAGCTTCGACGCGCCGCTACATTCCCGTCATGAAATTCTGCACATATTTACATACTTAGCACCCAACTTTTATATCTGTGGCATACGAATCTTGCATGGCGTATCAAAAAAATCACCAACACAAGATATTATTATTCTTTTGTATGCAAGTCAGTATGTAAATTTCCCACGCATAGGTATATTTCATAATCAATTCAAGGACAATAATATATACTCTAGAATGCATGATGCATGAAAGCCAGCACCACTCCCATCTGTATGAACATTTACTTGCCTAAAACTATTAGAATGCTAAACATTTGCCTAAGACGTATTCAGTCATTTCGTAGCATTGCAACAACAAAAAAAAGCATATCCTTATTTCGACTGATATTCCTTCCACCTCCCTATGCCTAATGTATTGCCTGAGAATTTTATATTCAGAGGGAGGAGATCCGTATGAAAACGAAACATGCCTTGTAACAATTGGACAAGATCCTACAAGAAAATCATCCTATTTCCTTCATGAAATTGTACGTCAAGCCCAGGCAGCCCCTTAAATGAATGAAACTAGAAAAAAATAAGAACTAGGTTCTCATATTCTTGGAGTTCACTTCCATGATTTTATGTAATACATGTTGAATCCAATGTTATCAATAGAAATACATCAAAGCTATACGAAAGATGGGAAGAGAGACTGATGAGTCTGATTGATCAAGATAGGATGGCTAAGGAAGCGGATTCCATTTCCAATTTATATAAACAATTTGATAACCAAATAATACAATAGCTGGAAGAAGATACCTGAGCCTCACTTTTCTTCGGCACAGCAAAAACACAACAAGGAATGAGAAGAAATGGGAAAGGAGGTAGTCGGACGCAGTCGCTGGCGAGGAGGAGGAGGAGGCCGGCTAGGGCTTCTATCCAGGGAGGTGAGCCGAGAGACGTGAGGAGAGCGAGCGGCTGTTTGGCTTGGGGAANTCTATATGAACAATTACTTGCCTAAAACTATTAGAATGCTAAACATTTGCCTAATATGTATTCAGTCATTTCGTAGCATTGCAACAACAAAAAAAAAAACATATCCTTATTTCGACTGATATTCCTTCCACCTCCCTGAGCTTAATGTATTGCCTGAGAATTTTATATTCAGAGGGAGGAGATCCGTATGAAAACGAAACATGCCTTGTAACAATTGGACAAGATCCTACAAGAAAATCATCCTATTTCCTTCAAGAAATTGTAGGTCAAGCCCAGGCAGCCCCTTAAATGAATGAAACTAGAAAAAAATAAGAACGAGGTTCTCATATTCTTGGAGTTCACTTCCCTGATTTTATGTAATACATGTTGAACCCAATGTTATCAATAGAAATACATCAACGCTATACGAGAGATGGGTAAACTAAAGAGGAGGGAAGAGAGACTAATAAATCTCATTGATCAAGACAAGATGGCTAGGGAAGCGGATTCCATTTCCAATTTATATAAACAATTTGATAACCATATAATACAATAGCTGGAAGAAGATACTTGAGCCTCACTTTTCTTCGGCATAGCAGGAGCACAACAAGGAATGAGAAGAAATGGGGAAGGAGGTAGACGGACGCAGTCGCTGGCGAGGAGGAGGAGGTCGGCTAAGGCTTCTATCAAGGGAGGTGAGCCGAGAGAAGTGAGGCGAGCGAGCAGCTGTTTGGCTCGGGGAAGAGAGGAGGCAAGCGGCTGTTTGGCACAAGGAAGAGAGGAGGCAAGCGGGGGTCTTCGGCGAGGGGAGGAGGCGAGGGCTTCTGTGCAGGAAGGAGAGGAGGCGAGCAGGTGAGTCTCGAACGGAAGAGGCGAAGAGGAGAGGCCAAATGCCAGGAAGAAGGAGCTGAGCGGAATTTGTATCCCTGGAATTCCAAAAGTTACGTTATGCTAAGTCTGGTGGGGAAATAAATGGTTTTGTTTCACACAGCCGGTTCAATTGTAAAAAGATAACACCTAACCATATTCAATTAAGGTGAGATTAAATGGTTTGTTTGAAATTTGAACTTCGAATTCGAAATCATTTAGCCCGTACTCAGCCCGTGTCCAGCCTGAAATGAACCTGGGTTGAGCTTGAACTCGCCTCCCTTTAATTAAATATTCATGTTCAACGATTTTCATGTCGTTCGTCCGCTCGCAGAACTATAGCGATATGGGTGTCCTTCCTAGCAGAAATTGACGTACTGCATGTGATCGGGCAGTCTGTTTCATCATTCAGGATCGTCTAGATAAGTTTGCCAGCGATCAGGCCGAAAGTGTGTCAACTTTGGTTTTCTTTGGATTTTAGCTTGCGACGGATCCTTTTGAAAATTGACTTTAGTGGTATGATGTATGTAAGCCTTAGAGACATGACTTCTACTGTTTATGTGCATTGAATGTATGAACTGTGGTGCTTGCGCGTGTTGGCCCTTATCCTTTACAACTAAAAGTTGAGTGCTTGGGACCCCTCACGTGAGGTTTACACAAAAATGGGTCAAGAAGTAGTTTGAAATTCTATGTGAGGTGGGCTCCATTACTAGTCTGCTAGGATGGTCAAAATAAAACTCCTTAAGCTAGATCCTAGGTTCTAGGAGGAAGAAACTAAGACCTCACTGAAAATGAGACCAACATAGTGTAGCTATTTTGCCAAATTCATGTCCTTTAGAACATCTTTAAATAGTTATATTGCACTTTGTGACTCCTTGTCAAGCCATTATCTAGCTCATCATTAAGTTTTTGTGACACCTCAGTCAGATGGCAATGAAACATATTTTTGAAACAGCATAACAAATCTCTGATAATAGTAAGCCGTTGTCAAAAAATTGCGTGCAACTAACCTGTTTAGCTAGCACTATGAATCCATCTTCAATTTTTTTTCCTTAATCTCCCTCCATGTTTATAAATCTAAGCCTATAATTCAGGCTAGCTATCGGTAACCTTTTTCATCTGCACTTCACCTGTTTATTTCAGCATAGTTTCATCATCTTACATTCATCACTGATGCGGTCGGTATTCATATACGGCATACATAATAGTGCTGCTAATGAGAATGAGGATGAATCAACAAGTTGCATCACATTGCAAACATGCAAGTACACGAATAATATACTAGCTTGCCAGAAACACCCAATATTTTTGTAAGGTTATAAAATAACAACAGTTTATATAAACAAAGAGAATGCAGCAGCAAACCTCCAAAGCACTTCGTGCATATTCTCTCACTCGAACATAAGCATATTCTGTTTTGCCTGAAAAAACCAAAAGAAATTGAACATGGAAAAAGGAGATTGAGAAACAACCCCAAAACTGAAAGACAAAATAGTAGAACGAAGATATTAGACTCTAAAGGAACAAAAACTTCAAGATGCCTCTTATTATAATAAAAAGCCTTGAAAGTAGTTTGCATATTCAATACCGAAATAAATGACGGCAGGTTTTACATACTACCAAGCTTATTATAGCAATTAATAAAAGCATATATATAAGATAAAAAAAGATTATTTGGCCCTTGCTGAAAGCCAACTAACGCTTTAATATCATTGACGCGGGAGCTATACTGGTTACAGGGGATTCTGCAATTCTGTATATGGGTGATCTTGTCCCATAAGATCTGCAACGGGATATTATCTTTTATTAGTTTATTTTCTTTTATTTTCCTGTTTTTGCAGATTTTGCTTGTGTTTTGTGTATATGGAGATTTTATTCTCCAATTCTCTCTAAGTATTGTACCATCTTTCTTTTCTGAGGAACAAGTGGTGGATCTCTGACGCGGGAGCATACCGTCATGATACGCGGCTACAGTAACATGGATCAATTTCCTATTTGATCCCTTACCGTTGAATCCAAAATTGTCTGGGAGAAGCCTAAGGAATACAGTGCTAAGGAGAGAGAGAGAGCATAGCAAAATCACAGTATAAAGCAGTAAATATCGTGTAACATTTATTCATGAAATGCACCCCTATTTATAGGAATGGGGGAAGTATAATTACATGTTGTACCCTTAATATACGTAGATACGACCGGAGTATTTTAGTCAATACATGAATATTGGGTCGGGAATCTTCAAGAATACTGGTCGGATGAGATAAGGACCCCGAAAGGCTTCCAGTCGGACAAGTCTAGGTCCCTAAGAAGATGTTGGGCCGAACAAAGCCAATGCCCATGGCAACCTCATGCTTGGCTTCATTTAGGTCGGGCGGTCGTTTGCTGAGGGGCCTAGTGTAAACTGTCGATTTGACTATTTGTTAAGAGTTAATCCCTGTACAGAACAGGCGGAAAGCTCCGACCAACTATTTCATGTTCAGGTCATTCGCTTTGCTCAACCGGCTAAACTAGAAAGAAAGGTCGTATTTATCTGCGTGAGACTTGTGCAAACAGGTTGATTTTTAAAAAGGTAGTTGTATACAATCCATCTGAGAAACTCTTTTCTCCCTGTCTATGGGAGCTGGTCGACTAGGCATGGGATATCGAATTGTTCCAGGCAGGTTCCCACGATGCCACGTTGTCTTCCTCCGTCGGTCGCGAGATTATCTTCGAGATTCGTGATAACATATTTATTAAAAACATATTAAAGTTCCTCGATTCTCTTGCTTCTTGATGGCGACAACTATGATAAGGATAAGGGAATCGTGATAAATATCTTTAAATTTTATTAATTCATAAAGCAAACATTGTCATTGCCGATCCCAAGCCCGGATGTGAAAAGTGGAGGGTTGCGTTAAGTATATGACAGCCAACGTAAAACTTGTCAAAAAAAATCATGACATTAATCGCTTTAGATATCACGGCTCTATTGTTCAAAGTGATGGTGATATTGATGGGGATGTTATTAGTAGAATTCAAGTTGGTTGTTTGAAGTAGAGGAAAGTTTCAGACCTATTGCGTGATAAAAAAGTGTCGCTTAGACCGAAAGGGAAATTTTATAAGATGATGGTGAGACTCGTAATGCTCTATGGCATTGAATGTTGACCTTTAAAAGAGAAGAACAAAACTAAGTTCAGTGTTGCCGAGATGAGAATGATTAGGTGAATGAGTGGCTTAACACTTAGAGACAAAATGCAAAATAAAAATATCTGTGATAGGGTTGGTGTAGCTCTAGTGACGGACAGAGAGAGTCATCTTAGATGGTTTGGTCACATTAAACGTCGACCATCTGATGATCCGATTAGAAGCGTAGATATTTTAGATTCGACTTAAGTTGAGAAAGGCAGGGATATTGGTGATAGGGTTGGTGTAGCTCTAGTGACGGACAGAGAGAGTCATCTTAGAAGGTTTGGTCACATTAAACGTCGACCATCTGATGAACTGATTAGAAGCGTAGATATGTTAGATTCGACTTATGTTGAGAAAGGCAGTGGTATACTTAGGTAGACTTACGCATACTGCATTAAAAAAAATTTTAATTTATTAGAATTAAATGAAAATATGACATTAAATAGGATGCAATAGAGAAAAAGGATTCATGTAGGCGACCCCGTTTAGTGGGATAAAGGTTTTCTTATTATTGTTGTTGTTGTTGTTGTTGTTGTTGTTGTTGTTGTTGTTGTTGTTGTATAAAGCAAACACAAACATACCTAATACATATATTTTATAGTTGTCTTTTAGGTGTTACAATTTATTGCTACCTTTATGCCTATTAAAAGTTCATTGAGCCAAACATGAGAAAGCTTAATGCAAAAGATAAAATGAGAAAGCTTAATGCATAAGGTAGAATGTCAATAGCAACCCCAAAAGCTACCTAGCATGTCAGAGCTCTACCAAAACTTCAAATTTCATTAATTGAAAAACTATGGATTGGTTACCCATACACCTTGCTAAACCTATTACCTACCTCAACTCTCCAAATGTGTTGATAATAAAGTTATCAATAATATTATTACTAAACTAAAGATTTTAATTTTTAATGGAATTTTATATCAAACTGTGTAGCACCAGTTATAACCAAACATAGATTCATCCTTACGATGAGCAAAAAAAGTAGATTTTAAGATGGCTAATGTGCCATATGAATACAGACTATTAATATGGTATTTCTTAAACACTAATATTTTATAAGAATAATGAACCAAGTTCTTAGACTATTTATTAGTAAATTCCTAGTTCTATGGTTGGATGACATCCTCATTTAGAATACATCTAAAATCAATCATTTTCCACAAAAGATCGAAGTCATTTCAATATAATAAGTTATATATAATAAGTTATATCTTAATTTGAAGTGAACTTTCTGTCTAGTCATAAGTCATGTTCTTAGATTTTAAGGTCTATTCCAAAGGATTGCAGAATAGTCCACAAAAAGCTAAATCATTACAGATTGCCCTCAAACATAGTCAATTTCTCATGTTCTAACATTCAATGAAAGATAGCATCAGATTGTTTTGCTAACATATAAATTGATTATATTTTGAGCTTATGATAATGGCATGTCCTTTGTTTTTCTTTTTTGCATGCTTAATCTTGATTCTTGAGAAGCCTCGGGTGATTTGCACATTATTGATACTTAGTATTTGATGACATAACCATGTAACTTTCATTAAAGTTAAGTACTGATGGAGTCAAACTACAAGAACACCTTCGTGAGTTTAACCATAGCCCCAATGGTTGAGCAAGAATTCTCACTTAGTTGTGCATTTTTTGACCCAGACCATGAAGTTCTTCAATTGGAATGCGTTCATAAGATTATTTTAGAACTATGCAGCAGAAGCTAGCGAAATATTTTTAATAAGATTTTTTCCTCTTTCATGCTAATTGATTATTAAATACAAAATGGCATATGATGAATATAATTATAATCAATACAAAATTAGTTGACGACAGAATTCAGACTAATAGGTTCTTAGAAAACGATGTCAGAGAGGGCAACACTGCTACATTGAATATTTAATGTATACGCGTGAGGTATTTCAAACACAATAAACTAGCTGCATCAATCTGCAAAACAATATAGATTACAAGCATACTGAGAACAAGTAGATAACTCTTAAGAGAAATTGAAAAACTGTACATGTAGATGATAAGTTCAAGCAAAGTAGGAATTTAAATATGGAGAAAATATTAAGAAAATTAAAAATTAAATGAGGAATTTATTGGAACTAAAATATATTTATCTGGAACATAGTAAAAAAAACAAAGAAACAAAGTAAAAAAAAAAAAAAAAAACTCTTTCTAACCATCAAATCTTTTGTATAGATGATCAATTGGTAATGAGTATTTACGACAGAAACCCTCTGCAGCCTGATGAAAAAAATCTCAGATCAGCAAAACTAATTACCTTTTTAAGTATATAATAAAAGTATCTAACAGGATTATCAAAAACGATAGCTGACAAATTTAAAGATCATAAGAAATAAATAAGATTTTTAATATCTTAACATCAGCCACAAAAGCAATTTTGGCAAGAAGTCATCACAAAGTGGTATATTAAATAAGGAGGTTGCTAGTCGCTATAACCCACTATGCCAGGAAAATTAAAAAAAAATAAAGTCAAGATCAACAAAGAGCTCATGTTGAATTGAAAACAAAAACAAACGAGCTTCACATTGAATTATGAATATCTAAGGAAATGCAAGTATGTGAAAGACAAATATGAAGAATCGTAAAAGAATTAAAAAGTTTTAAGAATTTCTTTCAGGTAAAAAATATCAAATAAAATGCACTGAATCCATGTGAATCTCCAAAGGAACATGATTTAGGATCAGAGCAATAGAGGCGAAGATTTAATGAAATTTATATACATTTATTGCTGAAAAGGGAGAATAAGTTCATGTAGAAGAAGAAGCTGCAATAAAAATATTTAAAAAATTATTATAAGAAATGACTGAATTACTCAAATGGAGGAAGACAAAGGTGAAAAGATATAGAGGAAACGGAAAAGAACATAGTTATGAGACAGATAATGTGATCTCCAAGGAGGAAGCAGAGAATTGCCATATTTTATCTATCATCAACTATCCTAAATACATTAGTTGTCCTACTATATATAGCCACAATATCATGGTTCATATTATACAATAACAAAATGACACATCGCTAATTAAGTGTGATAAGTCTAACCCTAAAAGTTGAAATGATATAAAGGAAGAATTGGAGATGCCCGACTGTGCGTCATGAGTAGCGTTGTTGTTATTTCCTATTTCAGCATGTTATGTGTTTGTTGTAACCACCTATTTAATTTCAGTAATAATATGTGTTTTTCCTAATGTAGATTGGGACAACTCTGATATTAATCAAATAGATGATGGTGGTTTTAATTTGTTGTAAGAGTTTGTACTTTTCACGAGCAATAGTATGGCTAATATAATATCATTTGCATGACAAAAATCTGATGTTTCATACTTTTTGGCTTGTAGTTGATTTTTTAACGGCACCCTCAACCAAGCTGCTTTTCTCTTTGAGTTCCTAATGTTAGTGTTCATAGGATTCTAACTCCACTAAAGTTGGAAATCACGCTATTATGCCCAAAAACATTGGCTTCTCTAGGCAAGTTTAACCGTTCAATTGCCACATTGTGCTTAGAGAATCCAATTGGTAAAACCCTCTTACAAAATGACTTGGTTGTAATTGAGGATTCAATAAATGGCATCAGAAAAATATACTTCATAGCAATTGGTGGCATAGACTTGAGCACAGCCTTACGTATAAAGGTGTTCACATAGAGCTTGCCAAGTTTCCTGAAGACTAGAGTGCACCCATGTTCATAGTTCCTCGTGAGATCCTCACCCATAGCAGCCTCACCCTCTCTATCATTCAAATCACTCCTCTACTAAGTTATCATAGATCTTATCCGGAGACCTTTTCTCCACCACTGGCAGTTTTCCAACGAATATAGTTGGGCCTTTCCCTCAACAAAGAAGAGCGACTCTCTTCTCCAGCAAGGCAAACAACATTCTTATCTGATGTTGGTGAGTTCCCATACAGCTTTCTTCTTTAGTGGATGCTAAGATTGCTTCTACAATGACTTAAAGCTTCTGGAATTGATGTCAAGCTAAAAGGGTCTCTTGTCGCTGACAGTAAAACTGAGAGAGAGAGGCTATGATGAGAGAGATGCAGCGAGTAAGTGCTAAAGGTGCGATCAAAAGAATGAGGGCATGCAGTTTTTGCCGCTTTAATATGGAGCATGTTTGACAGAGAGAAAATACGGAGAGGCAAGGACCATCAATTTATTTCTATAGGAGAGTGACGATGGGAAAAGAGCAAAATGGGAGAGATCAAATTAAGGGGTCCGTATGAAATAGAGATACGGATGGAAATAGGAAGTATGAGCAAGTTTGGGTGTAGAAAATGGGAAGTGACAAAAAAAAGTTTTCAATATTAGCTCTAAATAAACAAAGCCAGACATCCAAAATTTAAATTATGGTGGACAGAATTTGCCGGATTCAGAGGGATAAATGTGGCTACTTGGAAAAGGAACGGAATGGAATAGAAATTTAATGAGGGTTTTCAAATTAAAAAAACTGATGATATTAATATTTAAAGTAAATATGATTTAGAAATTTTGACATTTGCATTCATCAGTGCAGATCATTTTGTGAAAGAGTAACAGTTATAAATTCGATTGCCGTAGAGGCCTTTCAAATTAATTTACAAATTGTTGCATTTGTCATCTATCTTTATTGTTTCATTTGATTGGATAGAAGGTTGAGCAGATATTATGAACAACACGTGCCTTGACAATCTTATCATATCATGAAAGCTCTCCATGTTTGCAGTACTTTCCCACAAAAAAAACTTTTAAATATTTAGTATCATGCATAAAGAACTCGCTAAACCATGTGTTGGTGCAATAGGACTCGCATGTTATTGAACTATGATAAACTATTGTAGAAAGCGTCAAGACCCAAGCAAAAAAACCTCATTAAGCACTCAAACCTAATTAAAACATCAACTTTGATACCAGTTGTTAGATAAGATATAAATCAAGGAAAGACCAAAAACTGGCCTAGTAGTCAAATGCATATTAAACTCAAATTATTAAGCTTACTGCTGAGAGACAAACACCAACATATGTTTCAACAATCTAACAAAAGGCTAAACCCAATTCTTACGCACCTTTTAGCATCAAGACTAAAAAAATTGTACATACATAAACAAATGATAATGTCAGATTGGCTCTGAAAGTAGCATCTGCTGTAGATATGATAATGGAATTAGGTGGTTTATGCATAAATAATGAAGGATAGAAGATACAACAATGAGTTGGGTAAAAAAAAACTATTGTTCAATGATTAGAAAGTGAAAAAAATAAATTAGAGATAATTTGAATAAAATTTGTGCAAAACAAATTGAGGAAAATAAATTTAAGTTGATTATTTTAATAGAATTGGTGAAAAATTATTTACATAAAAAAAGTTAAAAAAGTTTTAACATCTATGTTCATTCAACAAAGACAAATAAAAAATGAAGATTCATGAGACAAGTCCCAAATAATTGGGACAAGAAGATCGAGAAGAATGACAAGACAATACAAGGTATAGAAAAATTTTAATTATCAATTATAATAATAATACCTAAACGCTAGCAGNTTTTAATTATCAATTATAATAATAATACCTAAACGCTAGAAGGCTTGAAGATCAAAATATCCAAACCTTAGTATGCTTTCCATCATGATCAAATGCCCTTGTTGCAGGTGGTCCACGTATCTCAACCTCACTATCTCCCTGCCTTAAACTGAGATTTTCAATGCATATCTGCATTAGATGAAACTTGAGCTTCAAATTTTTTTCAGAAATAACAGGAGAAATAACGAACTGTCAGATTAATAAATTAAGAAAAAAACAGCAGCAGTGCAATATAAGGGATACTTCAACAGCAAAATTACATTGAACTAAGCATGTTTTAAATCCAGACAAGCCTCTTATTTGTTTCCCACGCAAGCAAGCAACAAATTGAGAACCATATAAAACTACTTGAAGCAGCAAGTGTAAACATAACTTTCTGTGACGTACCTTTTTGAGGAAAAGCGTATCTCCTCAGTTGATACAAGTCAGCAGCCAATAATAAAAAGCAAATCGAATAAAGAATAAGTTTATATTTTACAGCATCAGAACAAACAAACAAAAAACAAATAGCACCTTAAAACTTAAAAAAAGAATTACCATGCACTCCTAGCTAAGCACATCGCGAGCCAATGCCATTTGCAACACAAGATTAAAATGAAATTTGAAAGGTGAAATGAATTAATAACTTAATATTAGTATTGTTTGGCGAATCAACATAACAATAAAATTATTTAGATATCCAAATGCAAAGCGAAGAAGAATACCTTCTGTTAAATGTACTTACGAATTTACAGTCAGCTATCATAACTTACAGTAATTGGTTTTTATAAGATCATCACAGACACAAATAAACGTGAAAGAAACATGCCATGTTACTTTAAGCCTCGACAAGCTCATTGCAAATTTAATTAGCACTATGAGACCAATGAAATGTACTTTAATCAAATTATACAAAATCAAGGCATGCATGAAACAGAATTTCTAAATATGAGGCTTTGCACTTTTTGGAAGTCAAACTCCAAAACAAGGTAGCTTGCTATGATATTGTAAGAAAAACAGTGCACTTGAGAGACTTTTCATTCCTATGAGTATCATTGAAAAGAAACAAAATTAGCCACAAAATTTATCAAACCTATATACTGCTGACCCTAAGCTTAGAAATAGAATTAATTATTAGCATATTATAATTAACCAAATACATAGCGGTAAATCCATTATTGGAGAAATTACCACTAGTCGACGTGGCGTACCATGAGCCACAACTTCTCCGTGGCCCAATCGCCGTTTTTCTAGTGTCAGCAAAATAAAATTTTTAAGCTGCAAATGAAGAAAATGAAGTTCTAGTGTCAGCAATATTAAGCTTTTAAGCTGCAAATGAAGAAAATGAAGTTTAAAGGGAAAATTTCTAAAAGAACACAATTAAGCTAATACACCCATTGTCAACAAAATAACTAAAAATGAAATTATTGGTGAGTTGTGATAATGGTCTAGATGTGAAGTCAACTTTATGTGCCTTTTAAAGTCAATATATCCTTTTTGATCTCATGTAAAACTTATCCAATTAGAAACCATATGCATGCACATCAAGGATGCATGAAGTTAAACTTCATTTCAAATTAATATGATAAGTTAACAATGGAACAAAAGCTAGATTCTTACTTGCTCAATTGCATCAACTACATCATGAGGTGGCATTTCTTCAGTTCCAATCTCAAGAACAAAGGCACTGGGAACTTGCAGTACCTGCTGACGGTTTGGAAAAACACATTGTTGGCAAAAAAGAACTACAAAAGAAAAACTACAGCAGAAATAATTCAAACTGTATGCGTTCAGCACAGTACAACAGGATTTGCTCTGGTGCCATGACACTTTGATATTAGGACATGCCCATCTAAGTAGACGTTATTACCACGTAAAAATGTTTTAAGAAAAAAAAAAGAGTTTAGTCCAATCAGCTTAAATGACAAAAAGCTCTAAAAATCAGAATACCAAGGACCATTGCTTTTTTGCATCTAATAGATTTTGGATCTAAAAATTTTATCAGGTGCTGCTACCAGAATCTTCATGACTGAGAAGAATTTCAGCACAGATTAGAGGCCTCGCCACACAAAAGATCAGACAAAAACAATAAATCAATGCCATAACAAAGTAACTAAAACAGAAAGTTTCAAGATTTCCTAGGCCAAAAGTTTACTATAACTTTACCACTCCAAACTCAAAGAATAAAACCCAATAGAGAGCCATTGATTAAAAAAATGACGAAGTGAAAAAATTTAGATCAGAATAAAGAAGATTTCGAGAATTTACTTATGAAAAAGAAATATAGAAAAATACATTTTGCGTGGACACTAGTGTCATCATCTACAGAACATAAATTAAATGCAGCCACAGCGTGGTACATGATCGCGTGGAAGAGCTCCGCTCCGTTCTACAAGCAAGCCACGCAATCATTGGAAACCAGGAGATGGGCCAAATCGATCCTAATTTCCTTTTTATGATTTCTTTCGTATTATCATTCAATCCTTTTAAGTATTAACTCATATATGTGTTGTACAATGGTTTAGAAGCCGATTTTTCGTGTTTTGTAACAAGATAGCCGTTGGCATCTCTTCATCCCTTCAAGGGTTGTATCCTAAGGTTTTAGCCGGTGCTTTGGTTGTATCTTGGTTTCCAAGTTGTGTTTATCATTCCCCTAACCTTCTACACCCTTCCCTCATCTATCCCCATCAAGCATTCTGCACTAAAGCTTCTGGAAAAACAGTTGTTACTGTTGTTTCCTGTAGTTCCACAATTTCCGCCCACCACCCTCCCTTCCCAGGCATGCTGCTGCCCTCCACCATTCTACAATCTTCCTGCATCGCTTCCCGCCTCCTTCCTTCGTTAACCCTGCCTGAAACTGTTGGAAATCCTTGTTTTCCAACAGTCATGAAAATTCCTAGCCACCTTCTTCTCTTTCAAACTTGCCGTCGCCTCCTAAAATTCACCTTGATCCCCGCAACCCCATGAAAGTCACCTTCGATCCCCACCACCCCTTCCCTGCTGCCTTCTCTCATTCCAGCCCCTCAGGCCAGCCCATGCTTGCTGGTTTTTGTCGGTTAAAACAATTCCTTGGTTGCTTCCACTTGAGACAACAAGCTAACATTGCCTTGCCACTATTTCCTCACAACCCTGCACCCAACCTTGCCTCCACCTTTCCAAGCTCCTAACAGCCACCACTACTACGCGTGATCCATCCTAATAGTTTGTCATGTGCCGTATTGCTGCTATTTTCTATTTTTTCGTTGTCGTGTGTTGTTTTTGTTATTATTTTCCCTTTCAGTATGTTAGTTGTAACTGTGATACCAGAGGAGAACGACCAATTCACAAAAATCAACTTTTGTTAATAAGAAAAGAGAATAACCCTAAACCCTAAACTAAAAAATAACATCACCAAAACACAAACAAACACCTCGAAAGTGTATCCCAAGGGCGGTGGAGGTTGGTGGGAAGGTGGGGTACCAGCTGGGAGCTGCGGGACAGCAGTAGGGACGGCTGGCTACACAAAAAGGTTGAGGGGAAAAATCTGTACAGCAAGTTGATGCAGCAGAAACAGGGTCGGTAGCGCAAGGGAAGCTGTTGGGGATAGTCGGTGGCTAAGGGAAGTGGAAAAGACAGAGTGGGAAAGATAAAAGGAGAGCTACAATCACCAACTCGAAATAGGATACAGTAGGAACACCACCACCTTCTCGGATAAAGCCCTAGAATAGGGAAAACGATCCCAAAAAAATAAATGAAAGCAAGACAAAGCAAGAATTAAACACTAAATCCAGAAAACATCAATTTAAAGACTAACCAAGGAAAATAGAAAAGGAAAAGCTTCCATAAGGAAATCACAATAAAGGTAGGAGGGGAAGGGATTGGCGGCAATACCGCACCTCCCAACATGTCGCTCGATCGAGCAGCATGCAAGAAAAGAAGGAGAGTGGTACAAGTGGCTGCTCATCTCGCCAAAACCCACGCCCCGAGCCGCTCTTCTAGGGTTCATCCCGAACCGGTCCCCAACTAGACCAGTCGAGCTGATCCACGTCTACTGCTCGCGAGGGAGTCTTCTGCACCCCTCCCCGCTCGCACGTGAGCTCTTTGCACTCGAGTCATTCTCCTAGAGTTGGAGGAGCTTCGACCTCATTCGTCAAAGCTTCTATCGACACATAGACGGTGAGGGAGCGCTGCTATAATCTTTTTAGACGGTCGGATTGTCAACTGTAGTCCTAGTAGGTCAATCCAATAGGTGTTGTCGTTCCAAAGCACATTTTGGTAGAATAGTTATCCGTCCACCTTTGGCATGCTTTGAGCGAGAACTGTAGATAAACGGGTATTCTCACGAAGCATGTATCAAGTCATCTCTGTCGTAACTCGCTTCTTCCACTCCTCATAGTCCGCTAAGTGCAACTGAAATATGGGCTGAAATTTGGGGCAAGTTGTGCCACTCTCCCTAGCTCTCAGTAAAGAGAGACCTCTTCTACACTTATAGGACCTAAATCCCACTGTAGAATTCTCGTGTTCATCAAGATCCCCAGGCACATTTCCAAGCTGAGGTTCATCTCTCCTGTTAAGATATTTGGTGATGGGTACCACGTGGAACAAGAAATAACCTTTGATTAACACCATGTGATATTCTCGACATGGCACACAATGACTCCTCTTCTGATAAGTTGGATCTCCCCCCATAGGGATAACTCAAGAAGAGGTATGTCCCTCTCAAAAAGTTGTCTCTCCCTTAATTGTGGTGGCCCTATATATGATGTCAAGTGCTCAAGCTCGTGATCCTTTTAGACTGTCAAGGTCAACCCTGTTGCAGCTCCTCTCAACGCCTGTGAAGCGGTATCTTGAGATACCACAATTTCACTCTGCTTGAATGCTCACTACATCGAGTTCACTACCGTTCAGAATGGCTATTGTTACCTCAGCTGACATTTTTATCCCGGGTCTATTAGAGCTGCTTGTGTCTCTTCATTGGCTGAAAAATGAGAATCCTTTCTTTTTGGTTATTGTTCATATCTCAACGGGAAAATGGTCTGTGATGTCTTTACCCAACTTTCCGATGACACCATGATCGGTAAAATAGACCACTCCCCTGGTTGTGCATATTGCTTCTATATGTCTGAATCTGTGGCACTTGCAAAACATTCTAGTTGCGACAGACTTACGGATTGGTTTTGCTGGATAGTGGCAGGGGGGCCGCTTGGTGCTGCGGTCTTTCCACTAACAAAGATAGAGTCTGCAACTCCTAGCGATAGAAATTTGGTAGGAACCGGCATTGTGTTTCTGCTTCATCTTCATATGTTCTCGTTCCCTCCTTTGACCTTACAGATCACAGTAAAGAGTAACCTCCCATTGAATGTCTTTAATGTCTGCGAGCCTTCGTTGAAGTTGGCGGATCTCTCGGTGTATCTCCTCTCGGGAAAGCTCGTGCGTATATCTTAATAGTGACATGGCTATGGTGTATTGTTGGGAGGTTAGAGAGGGCTTAAAAAATTAATTTAGAGTTAGTGATTTTGAAAATCAACAAGAGGAATTGAGAGTTGTTGACCTCATTTTTAGTGAGGTCTTAGTCTCCTACTCTTAGAACCTAGGATCTAGCTTTAGAAGTTCTTATTGACCATTCTAGCAGACTAGCAATGGAGACCCACCTCTTGTAGAACTTCAAGCCACTTTCTTGACTCATTTTTGTGAAGAACTCGCATAAGTGGTTTCAAGCACTCAACTTCCAGTCGCAAGGGCTAAGGACTAACGTGTAGAGGATTCGAAAATGAGTTCCTATAGGATCAAAAAGCCTTAGGTGAACCCTTTGTGACTCGATTACTCGTGAACGCCGCAATTCACGCACTCACTGCACTACACACGACTTTCACTTGAATCAACTTGCCTGTCGGCGAACTCGTCCGGACGACCCCGGATGACGAAACGGACTGTGCCAACGCATCTGGAACGTCAACTTTAGCTAGAAAGGACACCCATATTGCTAGGGTTACACGCGCGCTCATATGGCACAGAAATCGATGCACGGTTTTTTTTATTTTAAATTTGCGGGGCGCGGGCTTGAACTCAACCCAGGTTCAACTCAAGTTCAATTTGGGCTGGACTCGGGCTGAACAAGGATTAAACAATTTTGAATTTCAAATTTTCAAATTTCAAATAAACATTTAATCTCATTTTAATTGAAAGATAAAGACTTTCCTTTTGAATCTGCTTCATCAACGGAAACTAATTAAGTCCCCGCCAAAGTTTTAGCATAACGGCTCTCCCGCTCCATTTCTAAAAGGACCGTCTTCTTCTTCCGGGATCTTCCTCCTTGGCCTCTCCCGAGCTCCTGCTCATATACCTTCGCTCAACAGCCTTCTCCTGCTCGATCCCGCTCTCCCTTTGCGCTCGACAACTCCTCTCTCTCGCTCGCCCTCCTCGCGCCTGCTCCTTCACCTCGCCTCCCTCGATCCCGATCAAAACAGATCTGCTCGATCCCGAATTCGACCATCCCCCGCTCCCTCTGCTCGATCTCGTATCCCGCACCGAAGGAGCCACAGACCCCGCTCGACGCCCTCGCCTGTTCGCCTCTTCCCTGCGTCCAAGAAGCTCGATTCCGATCTCCCACACCGAAGAAGCTCTGCTCCTCCCCCGCAGACCCCGCATGCTTCTCCTCCCCCGATCGAACAACTGTTCAAAAAAAAAGCTCTACTCGCCTCCCTCACTCACGTACGTCTCCTCCTTGTTTTGAAGTCTGCTCGCATAGGAAACCCCTCGCTTCTTCCTTGCGCGACAGAAGCTTCCTCTGCAGTCCTACTCACCTGTGAATCAATCGCAGCTCCCGATATAAGCTCCCGCTCGCTTCTCCTCTGTGCGACGGGACTCGCACGATCCCGCCTCCCTCCTCTTCGCGCAGAAGAAACTCCACTCACCTGCTTCGATATTCTCTGCACCGAGGCTTTCGACACCTTTCTCTGTCACCTGCTTCGACTCGCTCGACTTCGTCTCTTCACCTCGGCACAGAGGTCTTCACTTGGCTCCCCTTTCTCAATTGAAGCATTCGCTAGCTTACCTCTCCCTCTCACGACCGAATCCTCGCGCCTAACACCCTCACCGAGCCGAACTCCCCTTCTTCCTCTCGAACACGGGAGGAGACGAGCATTCTCGAGTCGCAGTCACGTACGTCCTTTTAAGCGCAACAGCTAAAGCAGAGGAAAACAGCTTGTGGCATTGCACTAATTCTACACCACATTCTTCCAGTTTTTGATCTTCTGCAAACACAAGGTGATGGGTTTCTTTGTCTTTTTTTTTACTGATAGAATGCATAGGAATTGAGTGGCATGCTAGTAAATCTTTCTTAACCTTTTTTTTATACTTTACATTGGCATGATGTGTTCTTTCATCTGCACTTCAGGAATTATTTCAAAGCTATTTAATCTGTATTATTTTACAGCATTGTCTCACAACAATTGATTTTAATATGTTCTATATTCTAGTGTAAAGTGTTGTGGTTATTTGAAAGTTGAATGATAGTGAGTTGAATTGTATAATAAGTTGAGAGTAATGCGTAATGTGATAAACAACTAAGCATGATTAAACGACTGGTGACGATTGAAATTTTTTTTACCATTGCGGAGGCTTTCTCTTATCGAAATTGTGAAGATCCTTTATGTTGATTAAATGAGTTTGCTTGCCTGAATCGATTGTTTGGATAGAAAGAATTACATGCATGCCGCTCAATTGCTATGTGCTTGCATATCTATTATATTGGCTTCAATTTTGATGTGCATACCATACAATGCTTATATTCTCTGCATATGTGGAACCAAGCTTTATAATTACACAACTCTGATTTTTAATTCTACGTAAGAGGTACTTCTATTTCTTAATGTGAAATGTATCTTTTCATGCTTAGGATTTATATGCTAATTTGGAAATAATTTGGTCACCATTTTGGGGCAATTTCGACGCTGTTTTGGGGTGTTTTTGCTTGCTGATTTAGAGAGGCTTACACAATGTTTTGAGGCATTTTTGTGGGCTAATTTTGAGGCGATTTACATATTATTTTGGCGAGATTTATGTAGTCTTTAAGTGTTGATTTACATGCGGTTTATAATTGAATTTACTGACCCTTTTTTTTATACCTACTGTTTTGGGTTTCAATTGATTATTATTTAAACGTTTTTAAGTCGATCCATTCGTTGTTTTCTCCTTTAACTTTACAAGTTTTGGAAGTGGGTCTGTCTCATCTTTTTTTTGTTTTACTTCTTTTTAAATAGTCAAGTTAAAAAGTGAAAATTTCTGATTTAATTACTTGGAAAACAATTAAGTGGGGGAAGAATATCATTTTAGGCACAAGCTAAAGTATAGGCTTCCTAGATTTTAGGAGCACACCCTAGGTGAGAGTCCATTCACCTAGCCCTCAATGTAAGCTTACTAGAGTTTTAGGTTGATCCATTCGTTGTTTTCTCCTTTAACTTTACTAGTTTTAGAAGTGGGTCTCCCTCATCTTTTTTTTGTTTTACTTCTTTTTAAATGGTCAAGTCAAAAAATGGGAATTTCTGATTTAATTACTTGGAAAACACTTAAGTGGGGGAAGAACATCATTTTAGGCACAAGCTAATGTATAAGCTTCCTAGATTTTAAGAACACACCCTAGGTAAGAGTCCATTCACCTAGCCCTCAATGTAAGCTTCCTAGAGTTTTAGGAGCACACCCTATGTGAGAGTCCATTCACCTAGCCCTCAATGTAGACTTCTTAGACTTTAGGTGCATATCCTAGGTGAGAGTCCATCCACCTAATTCTGAGCAAAGGTTTCCTAAGCACACCCTAGGTGAGAGTCCATCCACCTAATTCTCAGCATAGTCTTTCGAGATTTTAAGAGCACACCCTAGGTAAGCGTTCATCCACCTAATTTTTGAATGAATAACTAAACTTGGCACTTGACCCTGATTCACAACTGATCAAGACACTAGACACCAGGATGCACCGTGCTTACTTAATTAAATCAACAGTGAAATTCCCTCAATGATTTAACCTACAATGAAACCCAGTGCATCGGGATTTGAGCTTGGATATTATACTCAAATCCTCCTGGCAATTGGGGAAATTTCTTAACGCCACATATGGATCATCGGACTAGGATGAGTTAGGGTCTAGGTGGCAAGGGCGATGACGACATTGCTTATGTGTGCTTAAACGAGAGATACGAGGTTAGATTATTAGAATAGTATCTTCTACCTCAAAGATCTTCAATAGAAGAGAGGGAAAGATCTATGATACTATTCGCTGACTCTTGATAGGATCGTTGCCCCCGACACTCTTAGGTTGTCAGTAGTTCTAACACGATTAGAGTGACTAGTCTGTGGACTGTACGACTTTACAAAATATTTACAAAGATAAAATAAAAATTTCTTTTGCATGATTAAAAGAACTCTGCAATAAAAAACTTAAACAATAACTTTTTGCATTAAAATCTTTCCATGAAAATTTATAAAGGTCCACGACTAGTCACTTGGACTGAGATTAAGAACTGTCTTCTGTAGATTGTCAGGTCGGTAAGTCCTGTTCAAGATCGGGAAGCACACAGCCCAGCTCTGAGCCCCCCACTTTCACCAAGGTTTTATACTCAGTCCTAATCTTTCATATGTGGCTAAGTGTTTCTTTTGCTCGTGATTTTTAGAACTCATTTTTCTGACTTTCGTGTTGGGTTTTCTCGCCTTCTTTAATTTTCTTGCAAGTTTATTTAAATCTGTTGCAAGTCATCCTACGCTTGCAATACTAATAATGCAACAGTAGCAGATGTCAGGTATGCTTTCACAGTTTATCTACAGCATTTTACTTCACTGCATTTTACATTTCAAGTACCTTTTATTTACCTGCAATTTGATTATTCTGCACGTAAAACCAGCACTGAAACTAGAACTGAAACAAAACAAAATCAAATATTGACACCAAAACTGTGAAGCACAAATCACCAATCTCAAACACTTAAACTCTAGAGTCGTCGCGACGACAGGAGCTTGGAGCCAACTTTGTGGCAGCACGGCGAGGAATTCAGACCAAGCAACAAGAGAATCTTCTTCAGCATTATCTCTTCCTAGTATAATAACAACTCATAGGACTTCGAGATAGTTTGTCCAGCGCGATGCAAATCCTCACTCCCTTTTTAGGCCCCTGTACAGCCATTTTGTGCAGCGTAAGTCCTAACTCGACTTAGGTTCCGAGGTTGTCATACGGTACGACGTAAACCCTCATATATTTGTTGGTCATTTGCATAATCAGGCATTATGCAAGTTTAAGTCTCAAATAATAAAACTAGCAGGATCAAACACTTAATTAACGTCGTCTCCAAAAATGTAGTCACACCGTAGGATAGGCTGGGAAGTCATCGAGATTTACCTCGGATCAGTTACATCCCCTACTTTTTCTTTACTTTGGACTCCTGAAATAACTGTTCTTATTTGAGTCACTCTCACTTGTTTTTCCACTTCCTACCATGAAAACCTAAACTTTGAATTCTTGAAGACTACAACCACTGATCATTATCAAGAGTTTTCTCAAGTGACCTCAGTCATTTGAGATGTAATTAACTATAGGGGCTTGACTCTATAAGGAACTTGGAACTCAGGTAAAATAAACAATATTTAATCTTTAGATTAGATAGGAAAACTTGTCGGTCATAGATAAAAAAGGTTCGCAGACCAAACGGATGTCACAAATCTCTTACTTTGCAGGATTGGGTCTATCGTCGAGGTCTACACTTATCTTTCGGGAGGGTGTAGTATTTGCGGTATTGGGCACGATTATGCAAACTATTGGACGAATGACACTCATTTGGTCTCATTTTGCAAACTATATGCAAACTATATGCAAAAATTAAAACATACCACTTTCAAAACCCAAAACTATATATCTATTATATTAAATTAAATTTCAAAAATTATTTTCATATACCATATTTTTAAATCTATCGAAAAAAGTTGACCGACAAGGGTTAGGTCAAAGCTTTTGGATATGTTTGGGAATAGAAAAGAACACAATTTTTTAGGGGGTTGTTAGGGTGGTGGCGGATGTTAGATAGGTCTAGGATGAGACTAAGAGGCTAGCTCTAATATTAAATGATAACGAAAAAAGATCAAACCACAAAAAACAACTTTTATTAAAAGAAAAGAAGGTTACAACACACAAACTAGAATTAACATCACCAAAACACAAACGACACAACCGGACATCTCGAGAGTATTCTAAGGGCGGTGTAGGTTGATGGGAACGTGAGGTAGTAGTTGGGAGCAGCGGGACAGTAGTTGGGACGGCTGGCTGCTAGGAAAATAGTGGGGAAAGAGCTAAACAACAAGTTATTACAGCAGAAGCGGGGTCGGCGGCATAGGGGGAAGTGGTTGGGGATAGCCGGCGACTAATGGAAGTGGAGGAAACGGAGTATAGAAGATAAAATAGGAGATACAATCACCACCTCGGAGTAGGATACTGCAGGAGACCACCACCTCAAATACATCCCTAGAACAAGGAAAGAGATTCCACACAGGAAATATTAAAGCAATACACAACAAGAACTAAACCCTAAATCAAGAAAACACCAATTTAAAAACTCTCACTGAGGAAAACAAAAAAGAAAAACCCTCATAAGGAAATCACAGAAAAGGAAGTGAAACGGATTGGTGGCAATGTCGTACTTCCCAACCTTTTGCACCCTTTGATCCACGTCCTCCCCCCCCCCCCCCCCCCC
>JXCR01132644.1:3342-20156 GCA_002079205.1 Phalaenopsis hybrid cultivar
GGTGAAATTTAACACGGATGGGAGTTGGAAATTTGATAATGCTGGTATTGGTGGTATTGCTAGGGATGAGGGTGGTAAATGTCTTATATTCTTCTCATCCCCTTCAGTGATTGCATCTCCTCTGGAATCTGAGGTTCAGGCGGCTTTCATGGCTGTCTCGATTGCTATCCGGCAGGGATGACATCAAATTTTGATTGAATATGATCGTAGGATTCTAGTTGACATTTTTAATGGAAGCATAGAAGTGTCGTGGGAAATTTTATATTAATTGAAGCATATCAAATGCATCTCATATGTCATTTCAATTCGTTGGAGCTTCATTCACCGAGAGGGTAATAGCTCGGCGAATTGGCTTGCCATTGCTGGGGCCACTGGTAGCAATTTTATGGTGGTGATTGCTCCACCTAGAACTTTGCGTACGCTGCTGGTTGGGGATTTACTGGATAGCCCGTTTGTTCAGGCTTAAGGGCTGACCATCTTGCACAGTTTTTGGTGATATTGTTTTATTTTTTGTGGTATTGACCATCGCAGATTTTGGCCTCTTTAAATTTTTTTCTTGTGTTGGCATGTTTGTTTGGGCTACTATATTTCTACTGAAAATCTCCTACCCAAAGACTTTAGCTTCCCTCTACTGTTTTTGTCTTCGCCACCCAATACGTTGGCTCTGGATGCTTAGTTTTCTTGTGTCAGGAAGGGCTTTCATTTTCTTTGATTTGCAGTTTTGGTTCAGGGTTTTTGTAGGTTTCAACTTTTGGGAGCTGGTTTTGTGGTCCCAGATGTGTATTGCTTCAGACTCTCGGTGCTGATCATTGAGATAGACAGACGCTCTCTTTTGGGGTGCATACGTATCTGGTATTTTTGGTCTCAGATTTTTTGTTTTTTGCTCTCTGAGGTGAAGTTTATTTTGGGGTATACTTTCTTTTAGTGCCGATTGGTATACTCTTTTCTTGTTTTTTTGGGGTGAGTTGTACTGTGGTAGAGGAACCCCTCTATGGTATCTTTGGGGATCCTCTCCTACCATTCATTTTGTACTCAATTTTATAATTAACACGTAGGGAGCTGAATAACGCTCCTTCCCCCAAAAAAAAAAAAATCTAACATCCAAATTTAAAATTTTACATTTCAACCGCCCAAATCTTTTTGATCACCTTCATATTTTAAATGTGAAAAAAATCTTTTTTTNCGTATTGCTTCAGACTCTCGGTGCTGATCATTGAGATAGACAGACACTCTCTTTTGGGGTGCATACGTATCTGATATTTTTGGTCTCAGATTTTTTGCTTTTTGCTCTCTGAGGTGAAGTTTATTTTGGGGTATACTTTCTTTTAGTGCGGATTGGTATACTCTTTTCTTGTTTTTTTGGGGTGAGTTGTACTGTGGTAGAGGAACCCCTCTATGGGTGCGTATTGTAGTTTTTTTTTATTATTATCTTTGGGGATCCTCTCCTACCATTCATTTTGTACTCAATTTTATAATTAACACGTAGGGAGCTGAATAACGCTCTTTCCCCCCAAAAAAAAAAATCTAACATCCAAATTTTAAATTTTACATTTCAACCGCCCAAATCTTTTTGATCACCTTCATATTTTAAATGTGAAAAAAATCTTTTTTTTCATAAAGTGTAACGTATGTAAAAATTTATAGGGTTAGATATGTAAAAATGCAGGAATTGAGTGGTATATCGCCATTTCCAATCTGCCTTCTAGGGGTGTAAACGAGCCGAACATGAGCGAGGCTCAGCTCGTGTTTGGCTCGTTTATATTTCGAGCTCAAAAAGTGTTTTCGTGTTCGGCTCATTTGCTTAACGAGCTGAATACGAGCCGATCACGAACAAAGAGTCGTTTTGATAACCTTAATCACATAGCCATAAAATGTTAAGGATTGAGGCAAGATTTAAAACATCATTCGAATCTAATTTAATAAAGTTTATTTTATTTTATTTTCTTCATGAATACTTTTAAATGATTATAAATCTTTGTAGCCTTGTAGTCAATTAATTTTTTTTTTAAAATACTACTCATCAAAGATATATATATGATTGATTAGTAGTATTTCGAGCCAAAACGAGTCAAACACGAACGAATAAATATTTGTTCGTGTTGTTTGTGTTCGGCTTGTTAACTTAGCGAACGAGCCGAACACGAGCTTCTTAAAGAGCCGAACACGAGTTGTCGTGAACAACGAGCCATTTTGACAGCTCTAATGCCTTTCACGTGGCACAGTGGGCCCGTATTCTCATAGTACATTTACAGAAGGCTTTTCCTGCATTTATATACGTACACAATATTTACGTATTTATATTTCTATCTCTTGAAACTCATATTTGATTCAAATCTTTAACATCACATTAAAAATGTTATTATTATTATTTTCTAAAACATAAAATATACTTTTTTATGACAAGTTATTAAAAGTATAACTATCAATCAAAATTTTTTGAGTTAGAAATGTAGAAAAATAAATACTTTGTGGTATGTATATAAATTTACTTTTTTTGTTCATTTGTTGGTGTGAGAAATGTATTTGTGTGTGAGTTGTGTTGGGGAAATCAATTAAATCAAAAGTACATGCATACAAAATATAGAGTAGAAAAGTCAAAAAAAGAAGCGAACATTATGATAAATTTTCACATATTTTGGACATTTTTTCGCGCCCTCTCTCGTAAGTTACAAAGAAACGAAACAAGATTTCTCCACATTCATTCACATGGTTACTCACCTTCGCTTGCATTCGTCTCTCCCAAAATTCCTTCATCCTTGTCTCTCGTTCCCTGCTTCACTTCTAATTGTCCATGTTCTGTCCGCTGACACTGTTCTTTCTGTTCGAACTTCACGGAAGGTAAAAATCATACTCAAATCTAATCAAGTTTTCTTCTTACTCCAATCTCATCTTGTTTCTAGGTGCGGGCATGTTGAGGAGCGCTTGAATCTTTTCTAGATTAGCTTTTATGTCTTCTAGGATTAGGGGTTAGCAAGTATGCCAAAAATTTGCCCCTTGTGGCTTCAAAGACACATTTCAAAGGATTTAATTGCATATTAAATCTTGAATGTTATGCAATACTAAAATTTGAGTGTTTTACTCACTGGTGAATTTAGTCGATCAATATTATATGTCGATCAAGCTTGTAAATAAAACGAAGCTTGTTTTACTTATCACATGAATTGAATAACCGAACTGCGTATATTAAACAAAATATATAATCGCATGTAGAAACAATGCAAGAGAAAAAGAGTATATTTATAATTTTAAATCCCTAGAAGAAGGCTCCAATCTTTCTCTAAAATAGGATTGTGTGTCTTTATTGGATGAATTGAATCCAAATAAAAGCTAAGGCTCATAATTCATGAGATAGTTTTTTTTTTTTCCTCTTAAAATTGAGTAAACTTACTTCATTCAATATTTGAGATATTTGAACTCAAATTTCTTGTGACGATGCATGTTTTAGGGGTGGGCATGTCGAGGAGCGCTTGAATCTTTTATGGATTAACTTTTTTGCTTTCTCAGGTTAGCAGATATCCCAAAAAATGATCATTGTGACTCCAAAGATACATTTCAGCGTGTATAAATAATTTAATGTTAGACTTTTTGAGTGTTTGGAAGTTTTCTTTTATATCCTCGTTGTGTTGTTTGGCAGAACTACACTTAACTGACACGTTATCGACATGCACTTTAATGTTTCTTCTTTTTTTTTATTAGCAAAAGATTACATCTATGAGGCGATGGTAAGTCACCCCTACATTCTTAAGCCTGAAAAGCATTATATTATAACAATAGAATATCTCACAAGTAATAAAAGAGGTGTTTTCTACATCTGCAGGAAGCATTTTGATCAGATGATACCCGAAGAATACGTCAAGGAAGCTTAAGACCGAGTTACCGACTGTCAAATTTACCAGAGCATCAATCCTTGTTAGCAAGTATGCATGCTTTGGGCGGGCTGAGTTTAGATTTGTGAAGTCCACACACATCTTCCCTTTTCTGTTATCCTTTTGTACCATTAGCACGTTGGAGATTCATGTGGGGGTACTGCACTCCTAAAATGTACTCTGCTTCCTCCAACTTTTGCACCTCCTCTTGAATGGGTCATGCCAGTGTCATAGCTAACCATTTAATCTTCTGTTTCATGGGTCAAGTTCATGGATCAACATTCAATCTGTAACAGTCAGTGTCAATCGACGTGCCTGACATTTCAACGGTTGTCCATGAGAAGACATCCGTACTTCCTTGAAGGGATAAGTAACTCCTTCTGTCCTGCATAAAAAAAATTGACTTATCAGAAAACATTTACCTAGCTCTCTCTCAACAGCCAGGACTTCAAGGGTGGCCTCATTGGTCTCAAGGTCACCTTCCCTCGTGTTTTGGATGTCCAAGGGATCGTGCTCCACATTGCTTGTGGCTCGCAAATGGCAGACTCGGGAATGTTTCAAGTCACCATTGACTATGATGAATTCACTCTCTAGGAAATCTGACAATGATGCGATAAGTGGAGACCACTGCCCTGAAATCATTCAGGAGCAGTTGGCTAAATGTAACGTTACATGTCAGGGAGGAATCCACCATGAGGAATACCTCTATTAGCATAAACTGCTTCTCATTTTTTTTTGAAACTTACTCGGAGCCCGATCACCTCAGTGCTTTCTTCCTTTCATTTGAGAAATCATAAAGTGGTATGGCTAGTGTAGTCATCAGATTGGCAGTGAGACTTAGCTTGTCAAATACCTGCTTGAATAATACATTTATTGAGCTCCTTGTATTGATGAGGACACTTCCTCCTTGATAACTATTTATTATAGTCATAGAGATTTCTCTTTGGTGACAAATCCTCATCAGTGAAATAAATAGGTCGGTGGCTTCTGGATTTTGGGGCAAAGGTTGCCGCACAGAGTTCCCTTGTTTGTTGCCTCTTCTAGTTTACCCTCCTGGGTGATTCACTTCCCTCAAAGATTGCAGACACATATCCCGCGATGTGGATAGCATTAGAGCGAATGTGTCCGTGGGTCGTTCCCCCCGCATAAGATTTGCCTTGCCTCTAGGTCGAGGCTATAGGGAGGTAAATTCTTTCAGCTTCCCCTTTTAAATCAGCTCTTCAATCAGACTTCGGAAGTTCCTGCATTCCTTTGTGTCATGTCAGTGATCCCTATTATACTTGCAGTATTTTCTACTTTTGTGGAGAACGGCTCTGATTCTCATTAGTGGTGTTTTTTTTCAAGAATTCCTTTTTTTTTAATGGAATCCACTATTTTTGCCTTGGAAATCCTTCGCGGGGACTCTGTGACTGCAATGGGATTGCTCTTGATAATGGAATGATCAGTGGTATTAAGCCTTCATTTGTCTCCTATGATTCTCACGACGATGGGTCGGGTGGCTGCTGGGTTGGTTTTCATAGTGTGGGCGAATGATGGGTCTCTCATTCTATCTTGGTTGCCTCCTAATGTTCTATGGGGCCTCTTTTGATGTCTTTGTTTGACAGGTTCGAGGGAATTTTCCTAAGCAGTTATGTACATATTGGAAATCTCTTACAGCTTGGTTAGGCTCTGTGGCTCCGTGAAGTCAAGGTCAAAGCTGAATCTCTTTGACCTTACTCCCTATGTCAGTGCGGCCTATGCCATGTCAAGTTTTAAGCTTTTCACATCTAACGTCTCACTCTGAAAAAGTGCAATAAACTATCGTAAGCTCTCATCGTCACTTATTTTTAGTTGTCATAAGGATCGAACACTCATCTTTGGTCTCAGAGCGTTAGCAAACCGGGATAAAAAGTGCTTCTTAAATTCCGCAAAATAGGTGATCACTCCCGCGGGCAACCCGTTAAACCATCTTAGAGCAAATGACTACAATGTTGTGAAGAAAAGGTTGCACTTGAAGGCATACCAACCATCCTTTTTATACTCTCAGGACAAACATCTTATATTTCTCCAGTGGTTCAGCTCTCGAGACATGCAATGAGAAGGCATTCTCCGGTTGTTGTGGTACCTCGATCCGCACCAATCGATTCCTTTCTTTAGGTGTGGATCCGATGCTATCTTGATATAACTCATCATTGAGCTTCTCCTGCAGTTGGATTGTTCTTCTCTTATTGTTCGTTGGTAATTCCCTTTTAGGGGGTTTAATGCCCCTTGTCGAGTCGGTTCTTTTCCTGGAACTAGGGCCGCTGCTATGGCTGTGATCGTTCTAAGTACCTCTGTGAAACTGTCTTGTCATTTGGTTGGAGATTTGGCTTCTTAAGTCTTGCAAGCCTTATTGGACAAATTCCTTCATGAATTTCCTAGCACATGCTACTTCTACCACGTTCCACTGACTAGATTTTCCCTACTCTTTTTGCTGAGCTCCTCTTCTTGTTAATGACATGTTTCCACACTGACCTTACCTAGTGAAAGATAGGAAAGAGTGCAGTAGAATAGTAAGGATGTGTAACATGTATTCATGATATTAACCCCTTATTTATATGATCAGGCTCAAGTCTTACAAAATTACATATCCGTTCCCAAACCATTAGCTTTTAAAGGGGCATTTTAGTAATTACATAGAGGTTTTAATATAATAAAAATGGTGGATTGATTCGTTCGGTAAAAGGTTCGCCTTGCATTGTCCAAGTCGGTGTTTGATATGAAGCTGAGTAATCTGTCGTCAATCGGTCAGAGAGCCGATCNTTGTCAATTAATACGGGCAGTGGGATTTACCCTTGTTGTAAGAAAAATTATTCTATGCGGTGTGCGGTCTTCATTATCCATAACATTAATTTTTTTTAAAAAGAAAAAAAAAATCAAAATAGGACCCACCGTTATACATCTTTGTTGTGATGTCGTGATGGACGATGGAGATTAGACACCGTATGTATCTTTGCGTACGGTGTCCGTATGAAATAAAATTTTCAGTTTTAATCACAAATTGATCAAAAGAGTGGGAGATTTTAATTAAATTTGTATAATATTTTGTATTCATTAACAAAATTTTAATTTTTCTACTAACCATAGTTATTTATGCAGACATAGAAGAGAGACATCAGATCATGTGGGGCAGATAAAATCTTTGATAAGCTATATCATTAATGCTATTTTGTGGAAAGATATTTTTCGAATTTGACTTGCTGTACTCTTTATCATGTGAATTTTTCTTTTTTTAATGTTCTGATTGCATTTTCTTATAGTTCTGTTATGAAGAAAATGCTGAAAATCTTATAAATCTCCATAAAATAAAATAATCAAATGTAATTATTTCAAAATGAATTTGGATGCCTTTCTTTTCTCATTAATGAAATAATCTTTATTTATTATTATATTTTTAGGATTGACCAAATGAGTAAAGAGAAATTGGATTCGGCCTAAGCTAATGGGCCTTGAGCCTCCTTCAAAGCCTAAGCCTAGTTTGAGAAAAGATGGCCTGGCTAGAAGCTATAAACTTGGATGCATACCAATTTGGCCAGAGTCCAAGGAACTAAACATTGGGGGATGCTAGACGTACGTCATCTGATTGAATCATTTGACGACTACATCAACTCGCCGAAAGACACTCTATGGTGATATGATAATATATAACCAAGAAAATAACAACCTACTCGTCACGAGGAGAATGTCTCAGAAGGTGGAAAAAATATTACATCAGTACTACGCACGTAGAGCAACATATGCATCAAATAAAATCAGGTCACGACACACCCGCACGACAGAGAAAAAAAACGGCGCAGTAACACGAGAATATTCCCTCATGTGTTATTCATGTGTTATTGTGTGTTATTCATGTGTTATTGTCTCCTGGGAATATTNATTTATTTATTATTATATTTTTAGGATTGACCAAATGAGTCAAGAGAAATTGGAGAAATTGGATTCGGCCTAAGCTAATGGGCCTTCAGCCTCCTTCAAAGCCTAAGCCTAGTTTGAGAAAAGATGGCCTGGCTAGAAGCTATAAAGTTGGATGTATACCAATTTGGCCAGAGTTCAAGGAACTAAACATTGGGGGATGCTAGACGTACGTCATCTGATTGAATCATTTGACGACTACATCAACTCGCCGAAAGACACTCAATAGTGATATGATAATATATAACCAAGAAAATAACAACCTACTCGTCACGAGGAGAATGCCCCACAAGGTGAAAAAAAATATTGCATCAGTACTATGCACGTATAGTAACGTGCGTACCCAATGAAATCACGTCACGACATCCCGCGAGACAGAAAAAAAAAACGGCGCAGTAACAATGAGAATATTCACTCATGTGTTATTCATGTATTATTGTCTCATGGGAATATTTCTGGTGTTATAATAACACAGTAACGCATCAATAACACATGAATAACACACAATAACACATGAATAACACGGGGGAGATCTCCCGTGTTACTGCGCCGTTTTTTTCTCTGTAAAAAAAAACTGCACAGTAACAATGAGAATATTCCCTCATGTGTTATTCATGTGTGATTGTCTCATGGGAATATTCCTGATGTTATAATAACACAATAACACATGAATAACACATGAATAACACATGAATAACACACAATAACACATGAATAACACGGGGGGAGATCTCCTGTGTTACCCGTGTTACTGCGTCGTTTTTTTTTCTGTAAAAAAAAAACGGCGCAATAACAATGAGAATATTTCCTCATGTGTTATTCATGTGTTATTGTCTCATGGGAATATTCCTGGTGTTATAATAACACAATAACACATCAATAACACATGAATAACACATGAATAACACATGAATAACATGGGGGAGATCTCCCGTGTTACTGCGCCGTTTTTTTCTCTGTCGAAAAAAAACGGCGCAATAACAATGAGAATATTCCCTCATGTGTTATTCATGTGTTATTGTCTCATGGAAATATTTCTGATGTTATAATAACACAATAACACATCAATAACACATGAATAACACATGAATAACACACAATAACACATGAATAACACGGGGGAGATCTCCCATGTTACTGCGCCTTTTTTTCTCTGTCGAAAAAAAAACGGCGCATAACAATGAGAATATTCCCTCATGTGTTATTCATGTGTTATTGTCTCGTGGGAATATTCCTGATATTATAATAACACAATAACACATGGATAACACATGAATAATACACAATAACACATGAATAACACGGGGGGAGATCTCCTGTGTTACTGCGTCATTTTTTTCTCTGTCGAAAAAAAGGGCGCAGTAACAATGAGAATATTCCCTCATGTGTTATTCATGTGTTATTGTCTCATGGGAATATTCCTGATGTTATAATAACACAATAACACATGAATAACACATGAATAACACACAATAACACATGAATAAATGTTATAATAATACAATAACACATCAATAACACATGAATAACACACAATAACACATGAATAACGCACAATAACACATGGGGGAATATTCTCAGTGTTACTGCGCCGTTTTTTTTCCCTATCGCGCGGGGGGAGGGAGATCTCCTGTGTTACTGCGTCATTTTTTTTCTCTGTCGAAAAAAACGGCACAGTAACAATGAGAATATTCTCTCATGTGTTATTCATTTGTTATTGTCTCATGGGAATATTCTTGGTGTTATAATAACACAATAACACATCAATAACACATGAATAACACATGAATAACACACAATAACACATAAATAACACGGGGGAGATCTCCCGTGTTACTGCGCTATTTTTTTCTCTGTCGAAAAAAAATGGCGCAGTAACAATGAGAATATTCCCTCATGTGTTATTCATGTGTTATTGTCTTATGGGAATATTTCTGATGTTATAATAACACAATAACACATCAATAACACATGAATAACACATGAATAACACATGAATAACACATAATAACACATGAATAACACGGGGGGAGATCTCCTGTGTTACTGCGCCATTTTTTCTCTGTCGAAAAAAACGGCGCAGTAACAATGAGAATATTCCCTCATGTGTTATTCATGTGTTATTGTCTCATGGGAATATTCTTGGTGTTATAATAACACAATAACACATGAATAACACATGAATAACACACAATAAAAAATATTTTTGGTGTTATAATAACACAATAACACATCAATAACACATGAATAACACGCAATAAATGTTATAATAATACAATAACACATCAATAACACATGAATAACACACAATAACACATGAATAATACGGGGGAGATCTCCCGTGTTACTGCGCTATTTTTTTCTCTGTCGAAAAAAAATGGCGCAGTAACAATGAGAATATTCCCTCATGTGTTATTCATGTGTTATTGTCTTATGGGAATATTTCTGATGTTATAATAACACAATAACACATCAATAACACATGAATAACACATGAATAACACATAATAACACATGAATAACACGGGGGAGATCTCCTGTGTTACTGCGCACTGCGCTATTTTTTTCTCTGTCGAAAAAAAATGGTGCAGTAACAATGAGAATATTCCCTCATGTGTTATTCATGTGTTATTGTCTCATGGGAATATTCTTGGTGTTATAATAACACAATAACACACGAATAACACACAATAACACATGAATAATACGGGGGAGATCTTCTGTATTACTGCGCCGTTTTTTTCTCTGTCGAAAAAAAACGGTGCAGTAACAATGAGAATATTCCCTCATGTGTTATTCATGTGTTATGGTCTCATGGGAATATTCTTGGTGTTATAATAACACAATAACACATGAATAACACATGAATAACACACAATAAAAAATATTTTTGGTGTTATAATAACACAATAACACATCAATAACACATGAATAACACGCAATAACAACACGGGGGAAATCTCCCGTGTTACTGCGCAGTTTTTTTCTCTGTCGGGAATATTCCCCATGTTATTCAGGTGTTATTGTGTGTTATTCAAGTATTATTGTGTCATGAGAATATTCTTGGTGTTACAATAACATAATAACACATCAATAACGCATGAATAACACACAATAACACATGAATAACACATGAATAACACAGGAGGGAATATTCCCCGTGTTACTAAGTCGTTTTTTTCTCTGTCGCGTGGGGTGTCGTTATGTGATTTCATTGGGTACGCACGTTACTTCAACATGCGCAGTACTGATGTAATATTTTTTTCCAGAAAGTGAACCCTCAGTAGAGTAGCCAACTGAACGTTGATGTGACCAAAAAAGAGACACTGTAGGTTTAATGTGGCGACAACATAATATAAAATATCAGAATAATACAATATTGATGTCCGTGGCCATAGACGACAAGCTCTAGAAATTAATGATCCCAAGCCAGGATGACATTTCACTTAATAATTTCCCTAAGATTTAATACCCGATATAAGAGGGACGAGTTAATATAAAGAGAATGACTGTCTTTTCACCGGACAATTCCTCTGAGATTTTATACAATGAATTCTTAATTGTTCTCTAACTCGCTCGTTTCATGTCCTTCACTTACTCTATCATTCGGCACGAATCCACTAATAAAACAACATTCAACATTCTTAAAATGTGTTGTAAGCGTGAATCATACCAGAAAGATCATCCCTCTCCCCTCTCTCTTCCTTTAGCACATCTCTTTCCTTCTTTCTATCTAGCTCTACCAATTAGGTACAATTTCATGGACAAAACAAAAGGGAATTCAATGTCTATATAAACAGCACCATAATAAAAAAAATATTTAAGGAAAATGACTATGCCTTCTCTGCTATAAATTTGCTATATCCGACTGATCCATAATCAATTTCTCAGTTTCGATCCAAATACTTATTTAA
Source organism: Phalaenopsis hybrid cultivar (assembly GCA_002079205.1). Classification (NCBI taxonomy): domain Eukaryota; kingdom Viridiplantae; phylum Streptophyta; class Magnoliopsida; order Asparagales; family Orchidaceae; genus Phalaenopsis; species Phalaenopsis hybrid cultivar. The sequence goes on from JXCR01132644.1 coordinate 15,053, forward strand.
TTAAGCAATTTAGGATTAGCTGATATTTAGGATGACTTATTATATCATGGTTTGTTTACATAAATACCACTTAATTCTTATATATTTACAAATCTAGCACCTTTAATTTATTTTTTACATTTATACCACTCAAATTTTTAATATCATGTAAATAATACCATCATTATAATTTTTTAAAGTGAAGACATTTTTTCATGTATAGGTGAAGTGTTTTGTCTATAAAAAAAATTAAATTTAGATGACACGCGCGCGCGCGCGACAAGAAGCCGAATATTGTACTCATTGTCGTATTTTTGGCCATAACTTTAATTCTTGCTATTTTGCGCATCTTGAATTACGACAAGAAGCTGGTAAACGTGCTTCTCTTTCTAAAATTGCTATGGAAAAAGTGAATGAATACATTAATGATTATGTTGGTTTTTCTTCTGAAATCCCTATTCCTTTAAATTCTACGGTGATAGAAGAGAACTTGCTTTCTCATATTCCTTCTAAGGAAACTATTATGTCTATTCCTTCTAATGTATCGAATGAAAATGTGCCTATTCTTCCTAATGCATCTATTATTTCTAATGTGTCGAATGGAAATGTGTCTATTCTTCCTAATGTGCCTATTCTTTCTAGAATGCCTATTGAGATGAATGTGCCAAATGAGAATTTTACATCTCATATTTCTAATGTGACTATTCTTTCTAATGTGCCTAAGGAGGTGAATGCGCAAAGGTTTTCTAGTATGCCTCTACTTTCTACTGAAACTGATATGCATAGTATTTCTAATGTTTCGAAAGAGACAATACATTCTAATGAAATGAATTTGCAAATGCTTTCTAAAGCCTCAATTGGGTCGAATAATGGTTGTGTTTCAAATGTTTTAATTGAGCAAGAAAAGCTCGCTAATTAGGTTTTTGTGGTTCAAGATAGTTAAGATCACTTATCTTCTCATAAAGATTTGGCTAATATTGATCTTGAACCTAATTCTCCTCATGGGAATTTCACAGTTTTGTTAAATGAAAATATTGAAGGTATAAATGATATTACTCCTGATCTTCCTATTACTAATGTTGTTATTGAGTGTAGTGATGACATGAATTCTATCAATTTGCTTGATAAGGAAGAATTGGCCAATAAATTGGCAACAACAAAGGAAGACATGGTAAATGAATGACTTTCTATTAAATCCATCAGGAAAAAACCGAAAGGAATTAAAGATACTGCTACTGTTCTGTATCCAGGAAAGGTAAAGAAGTCCCAACCATCAAGAATCACCATGGGTAAAAAATCATTTCCTTATGTTTAAATTTTTTATTTGGAATATTCGAGGCATNTACAATAACACATTAATAACACATTAATAACACACAATAACACATGAATAACACGGGGGAGAATATTCTCCCGTGTTACTGCGCCGTTTTTTTCTTCTCTGTCGGGAATATTCCCTGTGTCATTCAAACATTATTGTGTGTTATTCAAGTGTTATTGTGTCATGAGAATATTCTTGGTGTTACAATAACACATAACACATTAATAACGCATAAATAACACGCAATAACACATGAATAACACAATAGGGAATATTCCCCGTGTTACTACGCCGTTTTTTTTCTCTATCGCGCGGGGTGTTGTGACGTGATTTCATTGGGTACGCACATTACTTCAACATGCGTAGTACTGATGTAATATTTTTTTCCAGAAGGTGAACCCTCAGTAGAGTAGCCAACTGAAGGTTGATGTGACCAAAAAAGAGAAATTGTAGGTTTAATGTGGGGACAACATAATATAAAATATCAGAATAATACAATATTGATGTCCGTGGCCATAGACGACAAGCTCTAGGATTTAATGATCTGAAGACAGAACTACATTTCACTTAATAATTTCCCTAAGATTTAATACCCCGATATAAGAGGGACGAGTTAATATAAAGAGAATGACTGTCTTTTCACTGGACAATTCCTCCGAGATTTTATACATTGAATTCTTAATTGTTCTCTAACTCGCTTGTTTCATGTCTTTCACTTACTCTATCATTCGGCACGAATCCACTAATAAAGCAACATTCAACATTCTTAAAATGTGTTGTAAGCGTGAATCATACCAGAAAGATCATCCCTCTCCCCTCTCTCTTCCTTTAGCACATCTCTTTCCTTCTTTCTATCTAGCTCTACCAATGAGTTACAATTTCATGGACAAAACAAAAGGGAATTCAATGTTTATATAAACAGCACCATAATAAAAAAATATTTAAGGAAAATGACTATGCCTTCTCAGCTATAAATTTGCTATATCCGACTGGTCCATAATCAATTTCTCAGTTTCTATCCAAATACTGTTTAATTAAGCAATTTAGGATTAGATGATATTTAGGATGACTTATTGTATCATGGTTCGTTTACATAAATACCACTTAATTCTTATATATTTACAAATCTAGCACCTTTAATTTATTTTTTACATTTATACCACTCAAATTTTTAATATCATGTAAATAATACCATCATTATAATTTTTTAAAGTGAAGACATTTTTCATGCATAGGTGAAGTGTTTTGTCTATAAAAATTTAAATTTAAATGATATATATATATACACACGCGTGAGCTCGCGTGCGCACGACAAGAAGCAGAATATTGTACTCATTGTCGTATTTTTGGCCATAACTTTAATTCTTGCTATTTAGCGCATTCTGAATTACAACAAGAAGCCGGTAAACGTGCTTCTCTTTCTAAAATTGCTATGGAAAAAGCGAAAGAATACATTAATGATGATGTTGGTTTTTCTTCTGAAGTCCCTATTCCTTTAAATTCTACGGTGATGGAAGAGAACTTGCTTTCTCATATTCCTTCTAAGGAAACTATTATGTCTATTCCTTCTAATGTATCGAATGAAAATGTGCCTATTCTTCCTAATGCATCTATTATTTCTAATGTGTCGAATGGAAATGTGTCTATTCTTCCTAATGTGCCTATTCTTTCTAGAATGCCTATTGAGATGAATGTGCCAAATGAGAACTTTACATCCCATATTCCTAATGTGCCTATTCTTTCTAATGTGCCTAAGGAGGCGAATGTGCAAAGGTCTTCTAGTATGCCTCTTCTTTCTATTGAAACCGATATGCATAGTATTTCTAATGTTTCAAAAGAGACAATACATTCTAATGAAATGAATTTGCAAATGCTTTCTAAAGCCTCAAATGGGTCGAATAATGGTTGTGTTTCAAATGTTTTAATTGAGCAAGAAAAGCTCGCTAATCAGGTTTTTGCGGTTCAAGGTAGTCAAGATCACTTATCTTCTCATAAATATTTGGCTAATATTGTTGAACCTAATTCTCCTCATGAGAATTTCACAGTTTTGTTAAATGAAAATATTGATGGTATAAATGATATTACTCTTGATCTTCCTATTACTAATGTTGTTATTGAGTGTAGTGATGACAGGAATTCTATCAATTTGCTTGATAAGGAAGAATTGGCCAATAAATTGGCAACAACAAAGGAAGACATGGTAAATGAATGACTTTCTATTGAATCCATCAGGAAAAAACTGAAAGGAATTAAAGATATTGCTACTGTTTTGTATCCAGGAAAGGTAAAGAGGTTCTTGTAACCCAGCCATCAAGAATCACCATGGGTAAAAAATCATTTCCTTATGTTTAAATTTTTTATTTGGAATATTCGAGGCATTGCTGATTTAAATGTCTCTAATCGTTTAAGAAATATTATTAGATCACATAATTTACCTTTTTTTGAAATTTTAGAACCTGTGGTGGATATTAATAAGAATATTAGAATTTTAAATAAATTTAAAAGATTTAATTTTGTGGCTAATTGTTCTAATAAGATTTGGATTTTTTGGGATAAACATATTAATGTCCAGGTGATTATTAATCACATACAATTTCTTCATTTAATTATTACTTNGTTATTAGATCACATAATTTTCCTTTTTTTGGAATTTTAGAACCTATGGTGGATATTAATAAGAATATTATAATTTTAAATAAATTTAAAAGATTTAATTTTGTGGCTAATTGTTCTAAAAATGCTTGGTTTTTTTGGGATAAACATATTAATGTCCAGGTGATTATTAATCACATACAATTTCTTCATTTAATTATTACTTGAGATAATTGTTGTTTTTTTGCTACTATTGTTTATGTTGGTTGTTGTTCTAGTATTGCTAGGACTCATTTTTGGAATAGCCTTTTTCATCTTAAAGATTGTGGAAATAATCCTTGGATTGTTGGGGGTGATTTTAATGCTCTTCTTTCTATTAAGGAAAAAACGGGCGGCAATTATCCTAACAAGNCATGTTACTTTTCATGAAAATTTCTAATTGTTTAATTAAAAATATTGAGAGCGGTTTTAATAAATTTTTTTGGGCCGGTAAAGATTCTAAACTTCATTGTATGAGTTGGAAAATATGTGCAAACCAATTCATAATGGAGGTTTGGGATTTAAAAGCATTATAGATTCTATGCACATCAACTACATGAAGCTTTGGTTTCATTTTCATAAAGGTAACTCTGTTTGGTCTAATTTATTGAAGACAAAATATTGTGGTAACTCTCATCCCCTTTCTATTACTTTTAAACCTAATGATTCTTTTATTTGGAAAGAAATTCTTAAAGTTGTTTGTATTACTGAAAATTTCATTTGTTGGGAAGCCAGTGAAGGAAATTGTAGTTTTTGGTATGATTGTTGGATAGGAGATGATCCTTTGGCTAATTCGAATTAGGGTCCTTTTGATATTAATTTTTCTATTAATAACTGTTGGAATAATGGTCATTAGGATTTTCTTAAACTTTGTAGTTTAGTTGGGAAGGATCAAGCAATTCTTATTGAAACATTTCCTATTACTAATGATATTGATAATATCAATATTAAAGGTGTTAGTTTGACCCCCAATTATTGAACTAAAGTAAAAGGGTACTTTTGTAATGTGGTACCGCTCACCTACCACATCTCACCTACCGCTCACCTACCGTTCACCTACCGCTCACCTACCTCCCACCTATCGCTCTCTTGCTCCTATAAATAGAGAGGGTGTGAGGCTTAGGAGAGCAAGGGAAGAAATCTTAAGGGTGTGAGGCTTAGGAGAGGAAAGGG
>JXCR01132646.1:4419-18756 GCA_002079205.1 Phalaenopsis hybrid cultivar
GATCCTAAGATTGGAAGGATATTTAAAGTGAATGGGCACAAATTGAAACCATATTTTGATGGTCAAAGAGCAGTGTTTAAAGAGATTGTAATGTTGGGTCACCCAAAATAAAAACTAGGAATGGCGGGCTGACAACATTAAACCAAGCGCTTTGTGGGAGACGAACTATAGTTTTCATACTCTAATCTATTTTTATATTTAACTTATTTTAATATACTTGTGCTTTGGTACACCTAATATATATAGAGTTTTTAGACACATTTTTATACGTATTTTTGAAATATTGCATTTTAATGGAGCTATTTATGTGTTTTTCTTTCAGGTACATGTAAAAAGGCGAAAAATGCTAAAAGGAGTGAAAATGATCAAATTTAGGGAAAACAGGTGAAAATTATGCTAATGTGTTTTGGAGCGTAAGCGCCAGATCCGACGCTTAATCGTCGGTGAAACAGAGAAGGCTGCACTTAAGTGCCAGAGGCAGTTATTTGGCAGTTTACTTCATTTTGGTTAATTTTGAAGGGACATTTGAGGCACCTATTGGCTAAAGAGGGTGGTTATGACCACAGGAAACTTAAATTTATNTTTAATCGTCGGTGAAACAGAGAAGGCTGCACTTAAGAGCCAGAGGCAGTTATTTGGCAGTTTACTTCATTTTGGTGAATTTTGAAGGGACATTTGAGGCACCTATTGGCTAAAGAGGGTGGTTATGACCACAGGAAACTTAAATTTATTAAAGTACTTGTGAAAGGAGGCATCCTTTGGAAAATACATTGAATTGGGACAAGTTTTGAAGAGTTATCAAGACACCTCTTGGAGATTTATAAAAGAAGGAAGTTTAGACTTTTAAAATTGTGCTTGAAAGTTCCCAAACGTGCTGGAAAGGGGAGTTTTTTAGAGAGTTTTGGAGAGATTTTCAGGCACCACAAAAACTTACTTTCTCCTTTTTAGTTTTANAAGACTTTTAAAATTGTGCTTGAAAGTTCCCAAACGTGCTGGAAGGGGGAGTTTTTTAGAGAGTTTTGGAGAGATTTTCAGGCACCACAAAAACTTACTTTCTCCTTTTTAGTTTTATTTTTATTGTGAGAGTCTAGAGTGTTGTAAAAGAGAAGAGATTCAAAAGAACTTCAAGAGTTTGGTGGAGGATTTGAGATTAAAGTGTTGTAAAAGAGAAGAGATTCAAAGGAACTTCAAGAGTTTGGTGGAGGATTTGAGATAAGTATTTACCGTTTGAGATAAGTTTTTGTTGTTGTTCATAAACTACTTTTGGTTTTAACCGAAACTTCTTTTTGGTNCCGTTTGAGATAAGTTTTTGTTGTTGTTCATAAACTACTTTTGGTTTTAACCGAAACTTCTTTTTGGTTTAACAATGATTTCTACTTTTAAAATAAAGTGTGGTTTTGCTTTCTCCGTGGATTCTGAGTAGTTTTCTTTATCTTTTTCCTTAAAATGATAAGTAATTAAAGTTTGAATGGAATTTGTGGAGAGTATTGATCTTTAATGTTGGAAGAAATTATGATGATTTAAATCCATGTACTTCATCTATTTCTTGATTTAGATTACCCGGATGTTAAAATTTTTTGTGAGAACATGTAAGAACCGAGCTGGTATTGTCTGAGTCAATAATTGGAAATAATCACATGAGGTTATATGTATGAGAATGTAATTCAAATGATTGACTCCAAATAAATAGGAAAATAATCTTTGAAGGGTGTAATGTTAGAGGACTTTGAAGTGACAGGTTAAAAACCCCAACTTGGTTTATTGTTTTAGGTTCTGATAGAAGATGTTAGCGCCAAGGTGGAGGGAGTTGAGGGAAATCTAGAGTGAGAGCTGGTATCTTCTCTGCCTAGCCGGTCTTCAGAACTATTCAAACTTTAAATTAGCCTATGTTCTTTATAGCATCTCTAGTAAGGGTAAAGAATATTATTGATCCTATTTGGCACAGCACAATTTGCATTTTTTCATAACAAATTCCTATACTTATTAGTGTTCTTGATAAGGAGAAAGATATTTTCATATCAATCACTTTTCTTTTACATAAACTAAAGTTATATTTAGAAGTTTTTATTGTTTTATCAAAATATCAAAAATACAAAAAAGAATTAAATTTTACTTACTGTGAAAATATGTATAGTTTATGTAATTGTCTTTTTAAAAATAGAAAGTTTGTTGATCAATAGTCCATATTGCCTATTTTCTCTGTGAGTTCGATGTTGTGGTCTTAGTCAAAAAGTCCTATATTACTTGATAATGATGCGTATACTTGCGTAGTATCCCAATATATAAAAATTAAGAAGTTAAATTCTTATTTTCTCTAGGATTAGGTTTGTGGTTCTATTGCAAAGTAAGATAACATATTTTACTCTTGTATATAGAGAGTCGGGATCAAGTTTTTGGCGCCGTTGCCGGGGAAGATGTTAAGAATTTATTGAAAGCAAATTTCTATTTTTCGAAAGTCTCATTTAAAATTTTTTTAAAAAAAGTTATTTTTGGAATATCTTATTATAGTATCTTATTTTGTGTGTGTTTTATAGTATTTTATTTTATGTTAGTGTATGCATAGTTTAGGTTTTGAATGACTAGTTCCCTATGATTCTGAATTAGAGAGAACTGTTAAAAAAATTAGAAAAGAGAAAAAAAATTAAAAAATTTTGAAAAATCTAAAAAAATTATAGAAATGGCAAACGAAAATGATCAAAATGCTAAAATTCATCAAGAATTTAGACCTTTAAGAGATTATGCCAACCCTACGACAAACGAACTTCATTGTAGTATTCAAAAACCTACTGTAGTGGCTAATTCATTTAAACTTAAACCTGCTATTATCCAAATGTTATCAAATAATCAGTTTGGGGGATCACCAACTGAAAATCTAAATTTACATCTTGTCAATTATTTAGAATTGTGCGCTACATTTAAACACGATGGTGTATCAGGTGATGCCAAAAAAATTTGGTTATTTCATTTCTCACTGAGAAATAAAGTTAAGATATGGTTGAATGTATTAGCTCCTGGCTCTATCAGAACTTGAGGCGATTTAGCACAAAAATTCCTTAATAAATATTGTCCACCATCAAAAACTTTGAAGCTTAGAAATGATATTACATCTTTTAATCAGCTTGAAGGGGAATCTATTTATGAAGCATGTGAATGATTTAAAGAACTCTTTAGAAAGTGTCTACACCATGTTATACCAGATTGGTTAATAATTCAAACTTTTTATAATGGATTAGCTAGATCTCTTAGATCTATTATCTATGCCACTGCTGGTGGTTCATTGATGTCAAAACCATTTCATGATGCTTATGCTTTAATTGAAGAAATAGCTATCAATAATTTTTAGTGGCCTTCTGAGAGGGTAAATCCTAAAAAAATAGCCAATATTCATGAATCTGATGCATTTACTATGTTAGCAAATCAAGTTACTACAATTTCAAGGAAGTAAGACTAATTTGGAATGATTTTTTCTCAACCAATCTCCATGATTGAAAAGAATTCGTTAAGCCAAATGGTAGATTCTTAAGCATCATTAGAAATATAGAATGCCATAAATAACAAGCAGAATATATTCAAATTATTATAACCCAGGTTGGAGGAACAATCCCAACTTCAATTGGAAAAATATTGTAAGTGGTAATAATCAGCAATGGGGGGATAATCAAGGAAACCCATTAGGAAACGGGAACAACCAAGGGAATAATAATAACTATAGATATACTTATCCTCAGGGTTTAAGCAGTAATCAATAATTTAAGGAGAAAAAGTTGTATAAAGAAGAAGTGGTGTTACAAATGAGAAATCAGTTACAAAGTCAAGGTGCTCCAATTAGAAAAATTGAAAATCAACTTGGGCAAAACCCAAATTCATTAAGTAATAGATCCCAATGAACACTTCCTAGTAATACTAAAATAAATTTGAAAGACCAGAATAAAGAGCAAGTAAAAGCAGTTCAACTTAGAAGCGGAAGACAATTGGAAGGTAGGGTTCAAAAAGAAACTGAAGTTGAGAGAGAAGAAATTGAAGAATCAAAAGAGGACACTCCAAAATATTCTGAAAGACCTATTTCTCCACTTAAAGTTAACTTAGAAAAACAACTATCTCCATTTTCTCAAAAACTTCGTCAACAGAAGTTGGATAAAAAATTTTCAAAATTTCTGGAAATTCTTAAGAAGCTAACAATTAATATTTCATTTTCTGAAGCCTTAGAACAAATGCCAAGTTACGTAAAGTTTATGAAAGATATTCTCAACAGAAAAAGGAAGTTTGAAGATAATGAGACTATTGCACTTAAGGAGGAGTGCAGTGCAATTATTCAAAAGAAGCTTCCTGAAAAACTTAAAGATCCTGGTAGCTTTACAATTTTATGTATGATAGGAGACAGATTTTATGGGAAAGCTTTATGTGATTTAGGTGCAAGCATTAACCTAGTGCAAGTTGATCAATTCATCTTTCCTCTTGATTTAATTGTGTTAGATATGGAGGAAGATAAAGAGATACATATCATTTTGGGTGACCTTTCCTAGCCACAGGAAGAGCAATGATAGATGTGCAGAAAGGGGAATTAATAATGTGCGTCAATGATCAAACTATTACTTTTAATATTCAAGACAAATGAAATATCCTGCAAAAGGTAAAGATGATGAATGCTATAGAATGGATGTTATAAGATATCTGAGTGAATGTCATTTAAAAATCAATTATGAAGAAAAATCTGAAGTAAAAGATTTGGAACACGAGTAAGAAGAGGAATTAGATCAATGTAAAGATCTTTTTAAGGAAGATTCAAACTATGTTCGAGAATGTTTTGAAACTTTGGACACGTTAAAAAGAGATAAAATGTTTTGTCCATCAATAGAAAAACTTCCACAACTTGAGTTGAATTTTTTTCCAGATCATCTAAAATATGTCTTTTTATTAGATTCCTCTACTTTACTAGTTATAATTTTCTCAAAGTTATCGATGGAAGAAGAGGAAAGGTAGATGAAAATTTTAAAAAAATTTAAGAAAGTCTTTGGATGGACAATAGCTGATATTAAAGGAATGTATCCTTCAATTTGTATGCATTGAATTCATATGGAAGAGAACTGCAAACCCAGGGCTGATTTTCAAAAGAGATTGAATCATGTAATGAAAGAAGTAGTAAAAAAAGAAATTTTAAAGTGATCAGATGCTGGAATTATCTACCCTATTTCAGATAATGCATGGGTTAGTCCAATTCATTGCATTACTAAGAAAGGAGGAGTAGCTATGACTGTGAATGATCATAATGAGTTAATACTTACTAGACAAGTCACAGGGTCGCGAATTTGCATTAATTATAGAAAATTAAATCTTGTCACTAGGAAAGATCATTTTCCACTACCATTTTTAGATCAAATGTTGGATGGAATTGTTGGGCATAAATATATTTGTTTTCTGAATGGATATACCGGTTATCACCAAATACAAAATACTCTTGAGAATCAAGAGAAAACAACTTCTACTAGTCCATATGGTACATTTTCTTTTAGAAGAATTCCCTTTAGTTTATGTAATGCCCCTGCTACATTTCAAAGATGTATGATGGCAATTTTTTGTGATTTAATTGAAAAAGGGATTGAAGTATTTATGGAGGATTTCAGTGTTTGGAACATCATTTGACTCATGTTTAGAATATTTATTAAAAGTTCTTAAGCGTTGTGAAGAAATAAATATACTCCTTAATTGGGATAATGTCAATTTATGGTAGAAGGAAGAATTCTATTAGGACATAAAATATCAGAAAATGGTATGGAAGTAGATCTTGTTAAAGTTCAAGTGATCACTAATTTACCTTATCCAACAAATGTAAGGGAAATTAAGAGTTCTTTTAGGACCTGTTGGATTCTACTGGCGATATATTAAAGACTTTTCAAAAATTACTAAGCCCTTATGTCATTTACTGGAGAAAGACACAATTTTTTATTTTGATGAAGAGTGCCTAATAGCTTTTGAGTTATTAAAAGAAAAATTAGTAACTACAAAAATTATAGTTTCACCAGATTGGGGAAAACCTTTTGAACTGATGTGTTATATTAGTAATTATGCTATTGGAGTTATCTTAGGACAAAGATATGATAAAAATTTTAAAGTAATTTACTAGGCTAGTAAAACTCTTAATGAAACTCAAGTTAATGATATAACAACTGAAAAAGAGTTACTAAAAATCATATATGCCTTTAATAATTTTAGATCATATTTAATTGGAACTCATTGTGTGGTGCATATAGATCATTCTGCTATTAAATACTTAATGAAAATAAGGATGGTAAACCAAGACTTATAAGATGGATTCTTCTTTTGCAAGAATTTGACTTTAAAATAGTGGATAGAAAAGGAACTGAAAATCAAATTGCTGATCATTTGTCCAAACTTTATTTAGAAAAACCACTGTATTTTGAAAAAGAAATTAATGAACATTTCTAGATGAAAATTGTTCAATACTAATGAGTGGCGTGTTCCGTGGTTTGCCGACATTGTTAACTTTCTTGTTAGTGATATTATACCCTATGGAATGACATACCAATGAAAAAGAAATTGATTTTTGAAGCTAAGGATTATTTTGGAATGACTCATTTTTATATAAACAAGGAAAGGATCTTATTATTTGAACATGTGTACCCTTAGAAGAGACTTATGAAATTATCCAAAAATGTCATAATTCTCATTTTGGGGGGACATTTTGCTGTTGATAAAATAACATACAGAATTTTACAATCTAGATTCTGTTGGCCTACTATCTTTAGAGATGTTAAAACTTATATTAAAACTTGTGATAGATTTTAACGAGTATGCAATATTTTTAGAAGAAATGAGATGCCCCTCAATTATATGCTAGAAGTTGAAATATTTGATTGTAGGCAATATTTCTAGGAGAAATGAGATGCCCCTCAATTATATGCTAGAAGTTGAAATATTTGATGATTGGGGATTATATTTCTTGGGACCGTTTATACCATCTTTTTGAAATTTATATATTCTATTTGTAGTGGACTATGTATCCAAATTGATAGAAGTTGTTTCTTTAACTCGATGTAGCGCTCAATGTGTTGCAAAATTTTTGAAAATGAACATATTTTGTACATTTAGGATGCCGAGAGTTTTCATAACTGATGGGGTCAGTCATTTCAGAAATTCCATAATGGAGAAATTATTAAAGAAATATCATATAAATCATAGGATTGCTACTGTTTATCATCCTCAGACAAGTGGTTTGGCTGAATTATCCAATCGGGAAATTAAAAGAATTATGGAAAAATTTGTGATTTGACCAAAAATGGATTGGTCAGTCAAACTTGACTATGCTTTGTGGGCTTATAGGACTGCATACAAAACTCCTATAAGAATGTCCCCATATAGGCTAATATTTGGGAAAGCTTGTCGCTTACCAGTTGAAGTTCAGCTTAAAGCATATTTGGCGATTAAAGAGTTCAAATATAGTTTAAAAGATGTTGATGAGAAAAGATTATTGTAATTAAATGAGCTTGAAGAGAAGGAATGAAACTTAAGAGAGTGCTAAGATTTACAAAAGAAAGATGAAGATGTGGCATGATCGATAAATTTTAACTAAAACTATTCATTTAGGGCAACAAGTTTTGCTATATAATGCAAGGTTAAGATTGTTTTCAGACAAACTTAAGTCTAGGTGGATGGGCCCATTTGTTGTGATAAAATTTTATCCTTTTGGAGCTGTGGATATTAAAGATCCTAAAACTGAGAAAGTATTTAAAGTGAATGGTCAAAGATTGAAACCTTCTTTAGTTGGGGATCAATATAAATTCTACGATCAAATGATGTTGGATCAACCAAAATAAATGTTGGTTACATCAGGCCAGTGCTTTGTGGGAGGAAACCCATAGTTATCAGTGTGTTTTACTTTGAATGTTGTTTGCATGTGGTTTAAAAATTTTTGGGTAGTATTTTTTTTTAGACTAATATGTGTTAGTAATGACTTTAAAACTTGATTTAGTGATCTAAACATGCTTAAATGAGAATTTGGATGTCAAGTTGACTGGTGTAAAATTGAGCCTTGTCGCTTAAACACCAATGGTCGCTGCTTAAGTGCGGGAGTTAAAAACCATGTGTGAAATTTGGATTGTAGAAATTTTAACCACCAATTGGTTGAATAAAAAGTGCCAAGGCAGTTTTATGATGTGGCTAAGAGTTACTAGAGGGATTTAAGCCTATAAATAGAAGGGTTTAGTGAAGGAATTTTGCCCTAGATCATTTTTAGCCCTAAAGTCTAAGAGAGAGAGAGAGAGACTTTAAGAAGATGTCTTCATGGGAGATGGATTTGAAGAAGAAGGAAGAGACCATGAGGAATAACTTTATTAGTCAGAGTGCCCAAGGGTTGTATAATGGTTTCTTAGCCGTTAGCATTGAAGAAATATCAGAAAAGATCAACAAAATTAAGACTGTAATGGCATTACTGGAGACAAAGGTAATTGAGATTCATGCACATCTAGAGCATATTGGATGGCAATTGAAAATTCAATTTAGCCAAACTAGTTATATAGATGAAGCAGATAAGGAGTTGTTTCTTAAGCAAAAATGGATAGAAAAAAATAGTATCAGAGCACGTCATCACCGTTCGTTTTATCAACTTTATATTTTGATTGCCCAAGGAGAGACTAATGAAAGACCGAAGTTTGTCCCAACAAATGAAGAACGAAATTAAGTTCTGTGTTAGATTTAGTTTGTTAGGAGTCACTGTTTAATGTCTTAAGAGTTAAATACTATTTTTGGAGTCTATGTTAGTTTGTTTAGTGTTTGTATTTAAAAGATTTTCTCATCTGAGACTTATTGGAGTGAGAACTAAGTGTCATATGTATTCCTACTCATTTGTGAATGAATTTTATGTTTGTTTTTGTGAAAATTTGTGTTATTTTTATTCCCAAATCAAATTAGTTACATTAGAGAATTTTGAGAAAAAGGAGAGTTAATGGAGAGGAAAATAGTCATTTAAGTGTTATGAGACCATTTAGGGGTGGTATACTTAAGCTAATAATGCAATTTACTTAAGTTTAAAAATATAAGAAATCATGCATTGGCACCTAAGCGCCAGATTCTCGTTCTAATGCGCAATGTAACTTGAGAGGAAGGCGCCTAAGCGCCACTTATCCGAGCTTAAGCGCCGGTTCAAGAAATCCAGTTTGCGAACGGTTAAAAGTGAAAAATAAACCCAAAAATTGCCATTTTTACTCTCGCCTTCACCTTAAACCTCTTGAGTTTGCAATTTTGGAAGCTAGGGCAAGCTATTTCATGGAGATTTCTTGGTGGAATTGAGAAAAAATTGCTAGATTTGGATTTCTTGAAATAAGAGCTTCACTTCTATGTAAAAATTTGGATTTTCACCAAGTATTTTGAGTACATTTGGAAGAACTTGAAAATCATTATTCATGGTGAAAAATGAGGAAAAAACTATGGAAATTTCAAAGAAAGTGTAGTTTATACTTACAGGAGTTGAGTTTAGTAGATTAGACTTGATTTTTGAAGTTATTGTGGAATTTTATGAAATTTGTAGAATGGAACCAAGAATGAAGTGGAGCAAAGGAAAAAGCCACTTTGATTTGAGCAAATTTGTGAGTTTGAAGGCTCAAGATAGGTACAGTGATGCTCTGTAATCATAAAAACTTATCCAGGAGCGATGTTTCAAGAGTCCAGGTGGATCCGTAGAAGATCTGATCTTTCACCGACAATGGGAACGATACTGTTATTTTTATGTTGTGGTTGTCATTTTTGTAGTTATAGAGTTCTATGCTAACCTACTTGAGGCTGAAGACGATCGAGTCATGGTTAGAGGAAAATTGGTACATTTTTCACCGGAGGTAATCAATATATTTTATCATCTACCACCTGATAGTTTGTGTTTTAATGCAAACTATAGTCCTACTGAGACGGAGCTAGATGAGATTATTTCCTATTTGACTGTTGTAAGAGGGCTTTGGAAGGTTACAAATGAAAGAAGAGTAAATTTTTCCACCTCAAAGTTGAGTGCACCTTCAAAGGCATGACAGTAAATCCTGTCTATTACTTACAAATCATCTCAGTGAAGTTACCAGAGAGAGAGCAACATTGAACTACTGTATCCAGGAAGGCAAGCTCATGAATACCGGAGCTGTGACCTATCAGAATATCATTAGTTCTACCACTGTTGTTTCTACTGCAAGTCTGGGGTTTGCTTCCTTGATCTTTTCTTTATGTGAGTAGGCTGGAGTGAAATATGATAGTTGGGAGAAAGTACTGTTGCCTCTAAAGCCAATCACAAGTTTTAATGTGAAGTCATATTATTCAGAGCATTCTATTTTTGGCTGAAGAGGAGGATTTTCAAGGAGTTATGGAATTACAACGTCTTCTTCTTCTACCTTTTCTGCTTCTACATCTAGACCATCTACCTCACGAGCTTCTACATCTAGAGGTGAGTCTACAGAAACTCAAACTCAACTATTGCAAAAAATGATGGAGAATATCAACTATACCACAGATAAGGTAAGAAATTTAGAAAGATTTGCAGATCATATTGATGGGTATAACAGAAGAAAAAGTGATTGTGAAGAGAAATTTCATTCATCACTGGAATACCTCATTAGGTTAACCCAAAAGTGCAATTTCCTCCATATCCCTAGATACCCTGATTATGAGTCTACAAATGTCTAGAATAGCGATGATTTTGAGGATGATGAGGAGGAGAACTGAGTTATTTATTTTGATGTTGTAATTTGTGTTGGATTATGTGGTTTGGACCAACTACATTTGCATTTACGTATTTTTTTAGACTCTGTGATGTGTGAGACTTTTATTTTGTTTAATTGTGTTGTGATGTTGTGTTTGGTTAGTTATTGTTTTAATTTTTAAGGTAGTAATTGTTATTGTTGTGTTGAATGCTGTGTTAGTTAGTTAAGGATTGAACTTGATTTCCTGCTTATTTAGTTAGTTGAGGATGTTGAGGACCAACTACACTTGCAAGTCTTGTGAAAATTTAAAAATCTTGCTAACTTTTGTTTTAAATTTTAAATTCAAAAAACTGCTACCCTGTATTTTTCTTTTATTCAGTTAGTGTGTTTGTTTTTATGTTGAGACTGAGAATCGAAGTTAGAGTGTTAATTTTTTTTTTGTGTCTATACCCACTACTTAGAAGTCTACTGAATCTCTACAGGTTGAATTGAAATGTAATTAANGTGTCTATACCCACTACTTAGAAGTCTACTGAATCTCTACAGGTTGAATTGAAATGTAATTAATAGAAAATGAATAAAAAGTTAATTTTATTCCTATTTTTAGTTTTATACTTGTATAATTAGGGTACAAAAACTCCTGTAAGCATGTTATTTCAATTTTCATTCCTGCTTATTTATATCTGCAGCTAAACTGTTTAATCCTATTAGTAATTTAAGTTTGGGGGGGATGAAAAATATTTTGAAAACTTAAATTTTATTTATTCTCAAATGTGCTATAAGTGAATTTGATTTGAAAAGAAAAATGATTATGTATATGAAGTTATATTAGGGAAGCAAATATTGGTTGTAGAAATGAGTAAGAAAATTTAGTTAAAATTCTGAGTAATGAAGAAAAACTTTCAGTTTAAAATTTTTTATGTAGAAAANCAAAACTTAAATTTTATTTATTCTCAAATGTGTTATAAGTGAATTTGATTTGAAAAGAAAAATGATTATGTATATGAAGTTATATTAGGAAAGCAAAAATTGGTTGTAGAAAGGAGTAAGAAAATTTAGTTAAAATTCTGAGTAATGAAGAAAAACTTTCAGTTTAAAATTTTTTATGTAGAAAATGTTAAATATAGTGTAACTATCTTTAGTAAGAAAAATTGTATTTTTAGAAATTTTATAAAATTAGGCTTTTACTTTAAATACTTAAATTTCTTTTGTTAAAAATAAATTTCAAAACTATTATTAAATTCTTAAGTAAAAGATTTATATCAGGACTTTGCCTTAGGAAAGGAGAAGTGGAAGTCAAAACCATTAAAGGGCTATCCAGATATAGTAATCCTTGCCTGAAAAAGAAAAAGAAAAAGAAAAAAGGAAAACAAAAGAAAAAAGGGAAAAGAAAAAGGAAAGAAGAAAAAAAAGTGTGGAAGGAGAAGCTTGAGGATTAGCGCCTGATAAAAAATTTGTTCCATATTTGATCTTTTTAAAGTATAAGACGTATAAGACTTGAGAAACTCTTATGCTTGGGAATATAATATAATAAGTAAAATTATTTTTAATAATTTTTTTTAAGTAGAGATAATAAAAGGGCTAAATTTTAAATTATAAAAATCTACAATATTTTTGAATTAGATAGAAACTCATATTTCATATTTCTTAATTTTAAAAATTTAACTTTAAGTTGGTCTAATTTACTAAATATTTTTTTTCTAAACTAGACTACTATATTTTTATATTTAAATTTGAGTAACTCCTAAAGAAACTCATATACATATCATACTTAGGTTTTTAAAAGATTGAAGTTCCACTTGAGGACAAGTTACATTTTAAGTTTGGGGGATTTTAATACACCTAAAATATATAGAGGTTTTAGACATATTTTTATAACTATTTTTGAGATATTGAACTTTAATGGAACATATTTGTGTGTTTTTCTTTCAGATAAAATTAAAAAGGTGAAAAATGCTAAAAGGAGTGAAAAATGATCAAATTTGGAGAAAAAATGTGAAAATTGTGCTAAAGTGTTTTGGAGCCTAAGTGTTAGTGAAACAGAGAAGGCTGTGCCTAAGTGCCAGAAGCTCCGCACTTAAGCTCCAGAGGCAGTTATTTGGTGGTTTAATTCATTTTACCAAGTTTTGAAGGGACTTTTGAGGCACCTATTAACTAAAGAGGGTGGTGATGACCACTAAAAACAAAAATATTATTAAAAGGCTTATGAAAGGTGGCATCCTTTGGAAAATACATCAAATTGGGACACATTTTAAAAATTTATCAAGACATCTCTTGGAGATTTATAAAAGAAGAAAGTAGAGACTTTTTAAATTGTGCTTGAGAGTTCTTAAAAGNGAAGACATCTCTTGGAGATTTATAAAAGAAGAAAGTAGAGACTTTTTAAATTGTGCTTGAGAGTTCTTAAAAGNGTGAAGAGAAATTTCATTCATCACTGGAATACCTCATTAGGTTAACCCAAAAGTGCAATTTCCTCCATATCCCTAGATACCCTGATTATGAGTCTACAAATGTCTAGAATAGCGATGATTTTGAGGATGATGAGGAGGAGAACTGAGTTATTTATTTTGATGTTGTAATTTGTGTTGGATTATGTGGTTTGGACCAACTACATTTGCATTTATGTATTTTTTTAGACTCTGTGATGCGTGAGACTTTTATTTTGTTTAATTATGTTGTGATGTTGTGTTTGGTTAGTTATTGTTTTAATTTTTAAGGTAGTAATTAATATTGTTGTGTTGAATGCTGTGTTAGTTAGTTAAGGATTGAACTTGATTTCCTGCTTATTTAGTTAGTTGAGGATGTTGAGGACCAACTACACTTGCAAGTCTTGTGAAAATTTAAAAATCTTGCTAACTTTTGTTTTAAATTTTAAATTCAAAAAACTGCTACCCTGTATTTTTCTTTTATTCAGTTAGTGTGTTTGTTTTTATGTTGAGACTGAGAATCGAAGTTAGAGTGTTAATTTTTTTTTTGTGTCTATACCCACTACTTAGAAGTCTACTGAATCTCTACAGGTTGAATTGAAATGTAATTAATAGAAAATGAATAAAAAGTTAAATTTATTCCTATTTTTAGTTTTATACTTGTATAATTAGGGTACAAAAACTCCTGTAAGCATGTTATTTCAATTTTCATTCCTGCTTATTTATATCTGCAGCTAAACTGTTTAATCCTATTAGTAATTTAAGTTTGGGGGGGATGAAAAATATTTTGAAAACTTAAATTTTATTTATTCTCAAATGTGCTATAAGTGAATTTGATTTGAAAAGAAAAATGATTATGTATATGAAGTTATATTAGGGAAGCAAATATTGGTTGTAGAAATGAGTAAGAAAATTTAGTTAAAATTCTGAGTAATGAAGAAAAACTTTCAGTTTAAAATTTTTTATGTAGAAAATGTTAAATATAGTGTAACTATCTTTAGTAAGAAAAATTGTATTTTTAGAAATTTTATAAAATTAGGCTTTTACTTTAAATACTTAAATTTCTTTTGTTAAAAATAAATTTCAAAACTATTATTAAATTCTTAAGTAAAAGATTTATATCAGGACTTTGCCTTAGGAAAGGAGAAGTGGAAGTCAAAACCATTAAAGGGCTATCCAGATATAGTAATCCTTGCCTGAAAAAGAAAAAGAAAAAGAAA